>VWZY01011036.1:24587-35302 GCA_013399075.1 Chloroceryle aenea
TTTGGTAGGAAAAAAATGGAAGAAAAGTCCCTCTATCCCACAGAAAAAAAGATAATCCAAAGTGCTCCCACTTGAAAATACTGGTCTATTTTTATTGATTCTTGGGTCTGGAGGACAACATCAAAGCATTCAGATTTCACATTAAAGGGAGAAAAAACCTATTACCTACACTGTAATGAGGATATTGGCTCTTAATCCACAATAAATGATACATAAAAATATCAAGACAACATAGATGTACCAGAAATATGTATTTAACCTTGTCAGTATTCTTATAGAATGCATGCAAGTATTTCAAAGGTATTAGAGCTAAAAATTTTCAAACCTGTTTATATAGTTGGATTGCTTCCATTTTGAGAAACATATCAAGCTTTGCAGACAAATTAGAAATTAAGTTACAAGATTTATCAGTGAAGGTATACATCCTATTATTTTGCTATTTCTTTTAAGCTGGTACCTTTTTAGTCCAATGTGATAAATGTAGTTAACAGCTCTTTCACATAATATTAACGAATGTAGTATTCCAATTTAGCAATTCTTCCCTTTCTCTTTTATTGCATATTTTCAATAGGAATACATTTTCAAAAATGGAAAACATTTTACAAATAATTTCATTAAAAAATAGCCATTTCTTCTTAGGAAAGTTCTTTATTGCCAATTTTGACGTACAGAGAAGCTAACTGTAGGCCAAGGCAGAGTCTAGGTAAATGGAGTCCAATAATGCAATAATTTGCCAGGTATATATAATTAAATATATCAAGACAGGTGCATTTCTTTGAGTAAAAAGTCAAGTAAAGGAGGCAGGAGACCAGCATGGATGAGCAAGGAGCTGCTGAAATAATTCAAGTGGAAGAATAAACTACATAGCATGTGGAAAAAGGGACTTGTCTCAAAGGAGAATTATAGGAATGCTGTCAGGGTTTGTAGGGATGCAACAAGGAAGGCCAAGGCCCTCAAGGAATTTACTCTGGCAAAGGAAGTAAAGGAGAACAAGAGGAGCTTCTTCAAATACATCAGTGGTAAAAGGAATTCTAAGGGAAATGTGGGCCCACTGCTGAGTGATGTGGGAGCCCTGGTGACAGAGGAGCTCCATGGCAGGATGAGAGGTAATGGTAGCAAGGTGAAACACAGTAAGTTCCACCTCAACATGAGGAAAAACTTCCTCACTGTGAGACTAATAAACTCTGGAACAGGCTGCCCAGAGAGGTTGTGGAGTCTCCTTCTGTAGAGACTTTCAAGACCTGCCTGGACTTGTTCCTGTGTGCCCTCCCCTAGATGTTTGTGTGCTGGTTGGACTCTCTGATCTCTAGAGGCCCCTTCCAGCCCCTAACATTCTATGATTCTATGATTATTTTTTTTAAGTATCCTGAGTAGTAATTGGAGCAATTAAAAGCTCCTCCAGTGTTGGTGCTTCTAAACAATCAAGGCAAGTTCAAACAGTGTTTTCCTCAAAGTATTGTCTGTTAATAAGAAGAAAAACATTCTGAGGGAAGCTTTATTTTTGATATGCATGATTTTTGATTAATTTGAATTGTTCATAAACTTGATTGATTTTTTAGAGAAGGTTACTTATGGAATAGTAGTAAAGGAGCCCCAGGAATGTTAAGAGTCTTGGTAGACTTCACAGAAGGATAAAATGTGCATAATTTGGCATTAATGGAATATGTTACATGTAGAAACTGAAAAACTTTCAATCCATCTCTGGAAGCAAAGCCAGGACTTAGGATTTGTTGTGGGGAAGGGGAGACAAACAGCATCTCTGCTGGATTGTTTCAGACAAACAGGCATATAACTTTTCCCAAGACAAATACCTAGAGAAGACTCTGAGAACAAGACACGCCTTACAATTTTTTTCTCAGCCTCCAAAAATATGTGACTCTGGTATGTTCTCAGGAAGAGTTGTTTTAAGTACCGTGATTGGATTTTTCTTTCTTTCATTTATTCGAACACTCTTTGAACGCTTGTTAGCCTTCAGCATTCAAAACATCACATGCCAAGGGATATTATCGTCACATATCATGTGGATATCTGCCACCTAGTTTGGCTTTTATTGGTTCATGTTAGGATATTATGGTGGTTATATAGTGGTTCTTCAAAGGTAGCCATTGTAAAAAGTCCCTGGGCTTGGGAAAATCTTCAAAAACTAAATGGGATTGCTATGTTTTACACAGACAATACTACATATCTTTTTCATTACATTTTGATGCTGTGTTTTCAGTTTTGGGTGTAGAATATATATTTATCTTGCTCAAAAGTGCCATATAACTGAGTCTTATGCTGTCATATTTTTGGCTTTAAAGATCAGTTTGCACTACCATCATTTAGAAATTGACCAAAAGACTTTCCATAGGAGTTGTAATTTATTTCTATCTGTATCTTATCTTAACAAATTACAAATATAAAGCCTCTGCTTAGAATATATTGCTGTAAACAGGAGCTGAGATTACACTGACAATATATTTTCTGTTCAAAAGTATAAATCAAATCAGCTACTCAGCATTAGGAATTTCAGAAATTGATGCAATATCATCTCCAGGGAAATGCATTTTATGGCAGGTTCTCTGACACATATAAACATTTTGGCTCAATGCCATTATCTAAATGCAGTCATCTCCTGTGGTATTAGATCCCCTATAATATCTTAAGAAATCTGCAGGTGGATGGAAAATTTCCACACGGGACCTATGGGGACCCTTCAGGAGAGGAAGCCTAAGGCTCGTTGGTGTACCATAAAGCATCCCAGTGATGCTAAATCCCTATGCTTACAGAAGTGGAGATATTCAGAAAGCACTGGGAGATCACACAAACCCACTTTTTGTTTTTTTCAATAGCAGTTTTTAAGCAATGACACAGGGACTTTCTGTCCTCGGAGTCTGTGGAGGCAGACAGTATTGTCAAGACCTAAAAATGATTACAAAATTAAAGGATAGTATGTCCATAAATGTAACTGAAGGAATGTGCCCCACAGAAATAGGAACTTCCACAGAAATAGGACAGGCTTATGAACACTTAATATTCCCTAACACTCAGTTGCTTTCTCCTTTATTACAGAGTGAGCTTTTGATTACGTGGACAGCTGGTATGACAAAGTAAGGAATTTCTTATGTTCTTATATCCGTAACTGAATCCTACTCTATAGTGTTGGAGAGGAAGAGAGAACACTGAGTAACCAGAAGATTATTTGAACATGATTTTACCTTTAGTAACTTTGATCCATTACATATTTAAGAACTAGATTTCCCATGCCAAATCTCTTGTCTCTGGGCTCTCTGGGCTATTCCATATAATCTTCCTTTAAAAAACTTATTACCTCCAGTCTTTCACCAAAAAGAATTTTGTTAGTAAAGCTTCTCCCTGTATATTTAACTCACATATGATGTGGACAAATTATTGTCATTTAACTGAAAAATCCCTTTAATAAAACCATATTCATTCAGTGATGTTCAGTGATTAAGTCAACTAAATGCTTCCAATTAATTTCCCCCTTAATTTGCAATGAACTTCTATAATGAGCTATGTACTCAGAAAAAAAATCTCCCATTTTCACTCATTATGAAGGAGAAAAGCAATAATAATATATGACCAAACTGATGTTAACTTTAGCATAGTTATACAAGTTTGTGCAGGCTGAATCAGAACCCTCAAAAGAAAAGATTTTCTGAGAATCACTAGTCAGTGGCATAATTGACTTTTGGTGGCTTCAAATGCCCATGAATGTAGCTAATAGTTTTTGGCAGTTCCAAAGGCATTAATCACGATCAATGTGCAATATTAAATAAGGCTCCTTCAAAATGAATATGAATTAAGACTGTAATTCCATCTCAGCCTTCTGGTGACATGAGGAAACCACTCGAGTTTCACTCTCATGGTTTATGATGTCCCCGGAAGCCTTTGATGGAATTATAGCCTTATTAAGTACAGTTGGGGCACATTATTCCTTAAATTATTGCAACTACAAGTCATTATTCCCTCTAGAAATTTGAACTTGCTGTACTTTCATCAACTATGTAATCTTAAATTAAACTGGGGGGAATTTTATTATGGGAAAGTATCTGGTTTTTAATTTCAGTTACTACCATACACTCACAGCTCAGTAGAGTTGTCAACTTCTAATATTAACAGCACTAACACTTGTTTTGTTTTGAGGAGCACTATTTACAACAGTAAAATTGAATAACCACTGATGTTTATATAGCATTTTATAGGAGATTTCAAATCAATTTTTTAAGCTATTATATATACAAGATCATTCAACCACAAGTGAAATAAAGTAGAATTCAAAAAGATGGATCAAGATGAGAGTATACAAATAGGCTTTTAGGAGGCATGATGTAAGCATTAAAAACATTTTAATAAAAATGCACACAATCATATCCTAAGGAAGAAAAAGTAATATTTAATCTTTAAATCCTCAGAATAGTTCAAGTCTTCACCTGAAGTTCCAGAGAGCAGGTCAGACTTTTTGCTTTCCCGTTAGTAGCATGGGTAAGAGCGGTGGTTCTGAGGAAGAGTAAGATGCATACTGTATATGTCGGGGTGACTGTTTCAGAGGTTTCTCACAGTATTACCTGCAGACCATCTCCTACGGGAGTAGTGCTTCTATGGGAGCTCGGAATGCTGGAGAGGCTCCAGCTCGTTTGGGACTCGTGGCGGCTCAGGAGGGGTAGACTGATCTCTCAGCCAGTGCTGTCCATACCAAATCCAATTTAGTTTATAGTATCAAAATCGATTTTGATCTTTCTATCAATAATACAGGATCACTGTATGCAGTGCAAGTGAAATATTTTTATTATCAGCAGGTCTGACGACATAAGATGTGTACAAGTTCTGTAGCATTTCTTAGTTAAAAGGAATAAAGCCGTCTGGAAAAAATGTATGGTATTTATAAAGTGTGCTTCTAAGATCAGATTTTTTTTTCTCTAATGACAATTTATATCATTACAGTCTTACCAGTTTAGTTAGCTTTGTGTATTAGTTTCTTTAAACAGTTTTCACACAGCCTAGGCTAGTGATAAGCATAATTCAGTGCCACATACTGAAAAGATGACGTGTTAAAGAAACCCCTAGTTGTAGAATAAATATCATTAAGAGTGAAGGAGTTCAGGGCTTTTATTTGCTCTCTTTTTTGTTTGTTTGTTTGGGTTTTTTGGTGTGTTTTTTTTTAGTTTTAATATGCTATTTTGAGGACTGTATCAGGTAGAAAAATTTCTGCATCCTATTTTCCCACAATCTTTTATATTTTAAAAATTTCTTAGTTATAACTAAGAAAAATAAAGTTTGTCACCACATCACTACATAATTAATAGAAAATTCTGTGGGTTTCTGGCAAAGATGGAGTCTCCCTTTTGAGTGAGTCTTAGAGAAAGAAGAATCCTTGGTTTCTCTGAGGAATTATATAAGACATGCATTTGCATCTGCAAGAATGGGTTAGAAAATGTGTAGAATTCCTGTGAATAATCTGTCTTGAAAAGATATGTGCAGATCTCTTAGTAAGCAGTGTTACTATTTCCAATGATTTTGGTGATATATTTCATATTTAAAAAATTAGAAATGGGTGCAAATCTCTGAAGGATTACAATGAAAATGATAATTGGAGATGAGATCTGAACAACACAGCATGTTTTTTGGCCTAGCTAAATTGATTATAATTTAAAATTAAAGTGCTTAAAAATAATGAACCCTTAATATAAGCTTGGTTTCTTGGAATTTGTATGTTGTTATTTGAAATAAAGGGTTTTTTTCTCTCAATCAGAGGACAATTCTAGCCTGAAATGACATAACAAAGTGAAGAAATATTTTAAGTCACCCAAGTAATAAACTCTTCCTATACTGAAGTATAGCTTATTTTAAAAATTAGTTTAAAGAATTGTCATTTGGGGTTGTGAATTTCTGAGGATCAGTATTTTTTTCATTTGCATTGAGAGCTTGCTCTTAAATAAATGGTGGCATGAAATGTTATAAAGCAATGCACACAAACAGGCTGCTTTTGAAAATCCATTAGTAGTTTGCAGATGTTTACAGACTGGGGATGATTGGCTCAATAAAAATGATGTATCATGGCTAGTATTAGAATCATACTGAAAGACAGATAAACATAGCACAAACTAATACATTACTTGTGAAGTCTAGTGTCACAAGACTTTGTCTTCTATTAATATAAGACACATGTGATGAACAGAATTTTTCTGGTATGTGCAACTCAAAATTATTTTACATCTTCACAATCAAGAAGGATTGGCGTAAAGCCATAGCTGTAGCTAATATGTAAAATCCTGAACAAGTAATGATCCATACTAAACTCCACGTGCCATGTATAAATATCAGCAACAACAAAGTACAGATGTTTCATCGTTTGCATTTTTTAAAATCTAATTATGCCCTGCTTAGTATTATGAATGTGCATAAATTTGCCTTTCGAGACCTATAGATTTTAGACTTAAAACTCACTACAAAAACAGACAGAGTCACAGGGAAAGATGATGGATAACAGGAAGTATGTGTAAAGAACTTTTCTATTTACAGTAGTCTTTTTTTAAAAGCAATTAATATGTTAAAGAACTAAACATATAAATAACATCAGATGTTCAAAATGCATCTTAAATAATACAGAAACAAATTATAATTTAACATGCAGAAAACATCCTGAAAATTATAATCACAGGACCGATATGTTGATAGCTGCCATGGATAATATTTTAAGGACAGAATATTAAGGGTGTATGCTTTTAAAAGCTCTACTTCTCTGTTTAAGTGTAACCCCCCTGAAATTCCATTAAACTAACTGGTAGAGTTGGGTGAAAAATTATTTGTGTCTTTTCCAAGATAAAAAATAAACAAATGTGGTAAGCCAGCAAAACAGCTGCTCCAGCATGAGTCCTCCCTAAGGTCACCATGACAGGACTATTACCAGAGATGTCAGCGACCTAAATCCAAGGCTTTTTTGCCATGACTCAGCAAAAGAAGTGAAGCTTTGTCTTCTGGTCTCAAATATGTGACCAAACTATGACATTATTTTTTTTTTCAGACTCTCTCTTACTCCTCTCTGGTACTTTGACAACATTTCATTGCCTGCATATGCCTGACTCTCAGCATAGTAGTTTATTTGTAAGATCCAGTCTCAGGGAGGTATTTACTTTGATTGCTGGGGAGCTGTAGTAAGACACCAATTTATTTTTATTGTAGTATGCCAGAATTTATAAGATTACTGCCAAGTAACTTCTTTAGGGAGGGGATTTAGAGGATGGATGGGTTCCAGTACCAGCAATGGTTGCCTTGCCAGCTTTCCCCGTTATCTGAGTGTTCAGCTTTCACTAAAACATAACTCACCTCTTAGTTCTGAAAGAAAGGTAACTTCTATCACACAGCAATCTGCTTCTTCCAGGCACTGATCTGAAAGCAGTGCTGACAGTGTTCTTCCTGCCCATGTTCTTGCTGGGTCTTTAATTCCTTTTGTGCCTTTAACAATAAACAGACTTGTTAGATCTTAAGTACTGACAATTGCACGTTTTGTCATTGCAGAGGAAGATGTCACTTGGGTTTACATTCCTGGAGTGTTACAGGGTACCTAAAAAGCTGCAGCTTTCCAGGATAACTTGCTGTAGGTTTCATACTTGTACAGGGAGGATTTATAGCTGTTCAATTTCCAAGTGCTCCTTTAATCATTAAAGTTTCATCACAACCCAGTATTCTTCAGCTGAACTCATTTTGTAAAGTAAACACACAGAAAAAAAGCCCACCTCTGATTGAATACCGTGTTTTGTTTGCTTATGTGAGTAATGTATTGCAAAATTTATCCCATTGCTTTGTGCTAAGGTATAAATATGAAAATATGGTATTTAAACATAGCAGTTCTGACGTGCAGAGTATGAGTTTAACATCCTGCATATTAAAATAGTGAATTTGAAACATTTGGTGTATCTCAGGCATAGTCATAGAACTATGATTTTACTCCTTTTCTAATTTAACATACAGTTCCATTGCAACCACTGTTAGTAGTTTTCACTTCTTTTGCTAAATTAAAATAAACTAAAAAAATAGGAATTGAAAATTTAGAGTTGTAATTGCTTCTTGACCAATTAAAAATGTATTTTGCAATAGTGAGCTTTAAAAGATTCTCATGTAGTCTCTTGTTCACTCTTTCCTTGACTGTTTGCTGGGTCCCCAGCTAAAGAGGAAACTGTCTTCATATCCAGTGTGACCAGGAAAGTACACAGCTCGACAAAGTCATCTTGTTTGAAAGAAGTACTGAAAGAGGTTTATTTCTCTGAAAATTTGATTCAAGTATTTTCAGTCAAGTACCTATGGATATTCTTAAAAATATCTGCTAATATTTACTTTAGACTATTATATCCTCACTCTATATAGCTACAGTGGGCCCTACTGTCTGATTATATATATGTGGTTCACATGTATAGGAACAAATACAGATTCTAATTTCACTAGTTAGAATTTTTTTTTCAACTGCCAAAGTTGAGCCACCTCTGTATCCCAAGAAAGTATCCATACTGCAACAGTTTCTCACAGTACTAAAGAAAACTGTAGTGTACAAATAAAGGATATCGGAAGAGGCAGACAATATTTAACAGCTTTAAGGATTCTTCAAGGTGATAAATTAATGTTAATATTGATATTATAATTGTAATCTCATTATTTAATAGACTAAGTTCTACTTAGTTTTCTTGTTTTGGTTTGTTTGTGGGTTTTGTTGTTGTTGGGTGGTTGGTTGTTTGTTTGCTTGTTTGCTTTTTACCAGAAATATCATTGAAATAAGGTGACCAAAATGTTATCGCAACATTGGTGCGTCACTGACTATTTGAAGATATACATAGGCTGTGTGTATATTTAAGTAGCTTATAGAAACTGCCATGTAAATACACTTCATTATTTATTTATGTGTAATCATGGGGTAAAATAGTAGGGAACTACTTTAAAAAACATACATTTAGAATAACCAGTAATGGGTTAGAAGGCTTCATTCCCAGTATTCTGTTTATCCCCACAGTTGCAATTTCCAGATGCTAAATTAATGCTGAGCTCTTTCTTCCTTTATTAATCTGAAATTTCTGCATTAGGCAGGAAAAAAATTGATATAGGCATTCCAATCAGTATATTTTAGAAAAGGTTTGAGATATGGTAAGATTTTATGAGGTTAAAATACAAAGAAGAGTGGTTTACCTAATGAGTGATTATAATAACTCAGAGAAGCACAGAGATTGCATGACATAACATCGTGTTATGTATCTCATGGTTTGAATGTTTAAAGTTCTATTTTATGGATTCTATCAACAGGAGATCTAATGTTAAGCAGTATTTTTTAATGGAGTTGCTAATGCTGTGAATATAAAACTAAAATTAGTGCAATTCTGCCTGTATTGCATAAAATGACAAAACTGTCATTTACTTCAATGGGAACAATATTAAGGATGCTGCTGTAATCAACCTTCTCCATCCCTCTTTCAAATATACTTCTCTCAACCATGGAGCACTTTACAGTTGGTAGCAGAGATTAGGGACAGATTAAACAAAATAAAAGCAGCAGACATAGTTGATATCTGTTAACAGATCAGCTCTATCATAGGATCCTCAGTAAGTGATCTGAACATGAAGGGGGAGCATCCTTTTCTTTTTTTTTTTTTTTTTTTTTTCCCCACAGGCTTTGCAATATCTCTTAGAACTGGTAATGATAAATTCTGCACAAAGATTCTTCATGTGTCTTGCTAAAGTCAGCAAACCATTTTTGTGTAAAATGTAATGGATGGGGAGTGACACTTATGACTTAAAAAAAAAAAAAAGAAAAAGAAGTGAGTCACCATTATTGAACATTATGGCAATGTTACTGACCCTGCTGCTAAAGTTAACACGCTACTCAGAAACTATCTGAAGAGAGTAAAAGCCAAGTTGAAACTTGCTTTCTCTCTATGTTTACGGAAATGTGCTTTGTAAATGTAACAAAAGGTTAAGAAATTTTACTTTGATTTTATCTCCATTTGTTAATCTGGGAGATTAATTTTCTTGCAATTCACAAAATGAGCTGCCTAATGGGGAAAATAGCTTAAATACAAGATGTACTTGGTGACTCTGAAAACTCTGATTTGGTCTTCATCTCACTCATAAGAATGTATTTGATGTGCCTTCTTTTAATTTACTTGGATCTCTTTTATAATTTTATCCATACCTTTAAATGTACTGTAGGAACAAAAGGATATTGGAAGTACAATATCCTTCTGGGACGGAATATAAAGACATATTAAGGAAAAGTGTACCTGTAAATCCATGTGCAATTTCTCTTTTGATGAAGCCCAATTTAAATAACAAGTGAACTGATGAGTGGCTGAAGCAGTTACCTCTTAGTTAACTAGAGGAACTATGTGGTCAAATCACATGCTAACAAGAAAATCAAGCATGGTTTTCACTTGAGGATAAGAATGCTCATCTGCAAGGGAAGACAGTCTTGATGCTAATGAATATTTATGCATTTTGCACAATTATTGTTGAATATAGAATATGAACATTCGTTAGTGCAGGAACTGGAACCCCACTTTCCCTCTTCCTATGTAAGTGTTCAAACGATTAGACTCCAAGGTCACATCCAATCCTCAGTACAGGCAATGAGTATTTCACTGTACCACACAAAGTGTAACAGCTTCAGCAACAGGGAAAAAGGGGTCTGCACTACTTTGAAATGAAAATCTTTCAAGTTCACACTTCCCCCCCCC
>VWZY01011036.1:35312-111510 GCA_013399075.1 Chloroceryle aenea
CTCCCCCCCCCCCCCCCAAGCAATTGGAGTGTTTACGATCACAATTTCATTATTGTATAATGTGTGTGTTTAAATTACATGTAGCTTTCATATATTGCTTAGCTATCAGTGTCATTATTATTTGAACATAAAAATATATTAACCATATAGCTCAAACTTTTATATATATAAAGCTTGACTATATTATATATGTACAGTGTATAGTCTTTCAACATGGCTACATTATGACTACTAATTTATTAAAAAATAAATTAGTTCCTTCAGAAACTGCATTCTTTCTGAACAAAGAGTGCAGGTACAAATATACTTGATTATGTGACTAGTGGAATTTTGCATTGATCGAATCAACATTTTTTGCCTTTATTCAGAAACTTATATTCACAAAAATTATTTCTGACTTTCTGCAGATCACAATTTTGCATTAACCTTGGCTGAGTTATTTCTCTGAAATATTTCTGCATTTCAAGATGTGAACTTCAGTTTATTTCATGTATTCCAGATTTTGGGGGATTTTAGTACATCTTCAAGAAACAACAATCATGAAGTATGTGCTTTTTATTTTAGTATCCATGTAATTATGGAAATATAGACTACATTCCTCATATACCTTTGTCTCTCCCTTTCACAAACTGTTTATCCTTATTTGTTGTTGCCTCTTTTGACAATCAAATGTCCAAATAGCTTTGAAACATTTTAATGATACTTATGAAAAAATGTCACCGAAAGTACATTTATGAAAATATACATGCTTGACTCCATTCATGTATGTTTGTATCAATGCCTGTATTTAGAGATTAATTCAGAGTAGAATAAAATTAGTGGAAAGTGTTTTCAATTTCCCATCTGCATTCATAGAACTTCAAATCAGTGCTGCTTCTGATTTACAGGTTGATAAAAGCTGCATAGGGGCAAAATATTTTGGATACGATAATAATTTGAGAAACCTCTATTCGTGTCTCCTTTTCTAGTTTAAAAGCAGTCTAGGTAACTTAAAACTGAAAAGTGGATATGCACATCATCTTCTGCTTCTATCTGAAATACAGTGAAAAGTGTGTGTTTCCTTATTTCTAACCTAGAGAATACCAAGGAGCACTGGAAATTTTGTTCTACAGGTACAAAGACAATTATTAGCCATACTTTATGCAAGTGCCATGGACAGCTGCAGGGCAAGGATCTGATTCTCCTTACACCTATTTTACACTGGTGGTGTTGCTTGTCCTGTAGCTTATTGTACATCAAAACAGAATCAGGACCTTTGTGTTTGAGAGAGTAAACTCTTCTGAGATTTACAGGTGAAATTAAATCACTTCACCCAAACCCCACTGAAAGTGAGGTAAAGAACACCACAGTATGGTTCTTCATGACATATTTTGCTTACACTTACTGTTTTCTCTTCCAATTGTGCTATAGAAACTACTCTAACAGCTCCAGATTTTCTTTCTGCCTCTCAATAATTACACTGAAAGCTGCAGCTGATTAAACTGTGTACCAAATACCAACCCTGTCCATTGTCACAGGAAGGGTTATTAACACAGTTAATAAAAAAGGTTATTAAGGGTTATTGATATGTAATGAAGTGTTTCAGGTGTCATTTCTCATGAAAGGTGGACATGTCTTGAATTTGCTTTTGGCTTCAAAATCTTAGCACTAGTTACTTGGTTTTACGCTAGTCTTTTGACACCAGACATGATGTCCCACAGCATATGTGCTGTCAGTCAGTCTTACATAGAAATTGTCAGCTTTCTTCCACAGTTGGATCGGTGACCTTTCACTGCATGAACAGGGCTGACATGACAACATACCTTCTATAATTTCTCACTATATATATATGTTTTGCTGCAGCAGACATATTGACCTTCTAATCACACATACATGAGATTGCTGGCAGTGTAACCTGCTCACTATTTGTGTTTTGCATTGTCCTTTAAAAATAATTCCTTTTTCAATTTTACATATATAGAAATAATAATGCAATCAGTTGATAGCTGTCTGTATATTTATTTCTTACAACAAAAATACATGATCAGTATATATAATAATATTAATCTAACTTATTTGGAGAACAATCTTTGCTCATGTATTGCACAGTTATAACTTGCCCTGGTTTGAACAGATTTTTTGGTAATGTGAAATGGCTTAGGCTCAAGTTCTCAAGTGTATCTCCTGTCTAGATGAATAACCTGTCATGATTTGAAAAGATTTAGGCAGTTACACTGGAATTTTGTAGTCTGCAAAAAGTGGATTCTGTGCATGTATGGATTTCAAGTGGCCCCGTACTGGTATTTTTTCTTTGTGAAGACTGTCTTAAGACTTCTCAGAGGCTTGGCCTAAATTGGCTTTGTTGCCCCAATGATCAATATGAAATACTTAAAGAAGGATGGAGAAGTCATTTTGGAATGTAGAAAGGGTACCTTCCTCACAGACCATTTTCCAAGGTAGTGTCTAAAAATACCTGCTATGCACCTGTTCCCATTGTCTTTGCCCCGCTCTTTGCCAGACTGACCTAGAGCCAGGTGTTACTGAGCCTAAGGTTTTATTCCAACTATAGTCCCTGACCTGCTGGAAAGGAGAGTGCTGGGCATCTGTCCTGTGACTATTGCTGGGCTGGACACTTGGCATTAGTCAGCATCAGACCCAGAGGGCCTTAAAATTGTAATTTTTGCCATCCTTCCCATCATGGGGGTGGGTTCAGCAGCTGCCCACACAGCTTATGCTAAAAATGGTGCTGGTGTTGATACGATCAGTTTTCAGGAGTGTTTTTTCAGCCAAGCAAAAGGGCAACCTTAAAGGCTAGATGCAGGGAAGAAAGTGCTTGCTTTGTGCTCTTTGCACAAAATTCTCTACTGCAATTTTTTAATCTATCAGTGTCCCAAAAAGTTTAGCAGAGGAAAAATGTGTCCTCTGTAACATATAATAGGATGATTAAAAAGAAAAACATCAGAAAGGCTCTCTATCACTTTGAAGTTCTACTGGTTTTCAGAGTTTCTTTTTTGCTCCTTGTTAAAATCTGTAGACTCTTACCAGAAGTCTTTCTGAGGATGGAAATGACAGAAGACCAATCTTCTGGGGAGAGCTATTTGGCAAAGACATTACTTTTTTTCTGCTGTATCCATTTGCATTAGCTTTTCTCATGTTTGTTGGTTTCTTTTAAACACACACCCAAAATTCAACTAAGAAGAGCCAGCAAAATATAAACCTTATTGATACGCTAAAAAAAAATTACTAGTGATCTTGTTCTATGTTTCTATATTTTATGCTATATGTTTATTAATCATCCATACAAGTGTTTTTTACAAGTGTGTGAACTTGTGTTACTTGTCTTTGTGCACTTACAGTTGTGCACTATTCAGAAATATCTAAAAGGTATTTCTAAATATCTTTTAGATTCTTCTGATAGACCAGTGATTTGTCATTTATATCCTGCCATTTGTCAAATATTTCAGATTTTTTTTTAGTCAAGATGTCCTATTACACAACAAAGAATCTAAAGAAATGGAATTTGAGGCCACAGTTCCATTTGCAATATACCATTGTACTGTTTTTTTGCTGGTATAGAGTTAATTTTCTTACTAGTAGCTGGTATAGTGCTACGTTCTGTATTTGTGCTGAAAACAGTGTTAATTAACATGGGAATGTTTCAGTTGCTGCTGAGCAGCACTTGCACAACATTAAGGTCTTTTCTACTTCTCACTCCAAACCACCAGCGGGTAGTCTGGGGGTGCACAAAGTTGGGAGGGGACACAGCTGGGTCAGCTGATGCCAACTGACCAAAGGGATGCCCCAGACCATATGATGTCATGCTCAGCATAAAAAGCTGAGGCAAGAAGATGGAAGCAAGGCACGTTAAGAGTGATCACGGAATCACAGAATGCTAGGAGTTGGAAGGGACATCTGAAGATCATCAAATCCAATCCCCCATTGCCAGAGCAGGACAAAACTAGGGCAGATCCCTCAGTAATGCACCCGTGATGATGTTATGTCTTCACAAGTAACCATCACATGTGATGGAGCCTGGCTTTCCTGGGGAGGGCGGAACACCTGCCTATCCATGGGAGGTGCTGACTGAATTCCTTTTTTCTCTTTGCTTGTCCACGTGGCTTTTGCTTTACCTTTTAAGCTGTCTTTATCTCAACCCATGAGTTTTCTCATTTTTACTCTTCCGAGTAAACTTTAAATAGATAATCCTGGTGCCTGTTTTTCAGTTGCTTGAGGAATTTTTTGTCATCTGTTGTCTTTGAAGACATTCATATTTTTGCCAAGTTTTGCTAGAGCCAGCAAAGTTTCTGGGTGCTATTGTTTCCCACCAAGCCGCCGTGTTTAGAGGATAAACAGAAAATGCACAAAAGTCTGCATGTGTGAGATATGAGCTATGTTCTCTTTTCTGGTGTGTAAATCGTCCTTATGAAATATTACACTTTATCAGGATTTATTTTGTTTTCTTGAGTTTTAAGGGGAATGTGTGAGGGAAACCTCCTTCCTACATTTTCTCACACATCAGTTTTTCTTAAAAAGCTTTATCCTTATTAAAACTAAAGCTCCTTTATTCCTCCATAGCTTCGTAGGGGTTTCTTAACATAAGAGACAGTCCTATTTTCAGTTTATTATTGTTCCTGTACTACTATCTGCTATTGATTTTTCTCCAATTTTAAACTTTTTTCTTTTTTTATTTCTTAAATACAGCCATTTTTCAGCTTCAGGGGAGCAATTCAGCCAAACATCTTGATGGAGGATAATTCCAAGCATAGCATAAGGATTTTTTGCTGAACTTGTCCAACTTGTTCTGGAGGCCAAGATGCAACAAAGGTGAATACTTTTCATTGTTCAGATACTTTCAGCTGTTGATATTTGCACATTAATATTATTCTCTTTCTAACGTAGGCTGGTCTTACTATATCTTGAATTTATTTATTTTTTTCCTATTTTAAAAGATGGAGGTTTTGAGAAAATACATCTATCAATTTCTCTTTTCTTCAATAGCATAATAATAGACCTATAATCCATCTAGTTCTGGCATGTTAATGGAGTGAACTATCATATTAAAAAGCATATATATTGTTGGGCTATATTCAGTGTAAGTATCATCATAGCAGAAATAATCTCCTTAAGTTTTAATAGGTAATTATAAGATGGTTCACTTTGTAATTATTCAGTTGGTTTTTTTTGTAACTGTAGAAAAATACCTTATTGCTTTGAATAAATACACGGAATATTCATACATATGCATAATATTTCATATAATCGTGGCATATACCTGCATGCGTGTGTAAGCAATACCTGAAATAAATTAGGTAACACTGATAGTAAGCTTCAAATTGCTTGGTTGTTTAGTTTCAATGGATTTCTTCATCAATGCAATATAAAATTTTCTAAATTTAAAAGCCTTCTCTTTCAGTTAAAAATACTCATTATTTGGGGCAGAACTGGTGAAATGCTTTTTTCAGTGGTGGGGTTTCAGTACTACGTCCATTACGGACTTCAGAGAGACAATCCTACATATTTGTCCAAGAACAGAGAGAAATAGAAGCTATTAATCCATTGATAAGGTCAGTAGTTAAGGTCTTCTAAAATGGATCCTAGTCCTCCACAGGAATAAATGTCAATATTTAATACCACTTCATCCTACACTAATAAATTTCCTGTAAGAAAAAGTGGAAGATGATCAGATTAGTCTATGGGTCAAATTCAGACCAGTGAACTAATGCAAATCTCTCATTAATGATACATCTACCAGCTTTCAGAATTGAGACATAATAATTTCATTTTGGTAGGTAGGTTTGAATAACTTTTTTCAGTTACAAGCTTTATGTCCTCCAAGTCTGTGAATGATTTTCAAAAATATTTTCTTTCTGCAGTAGTAAGGGTTCAGGGATTTTCTACTTAAATGAATCAAAAAGTAAAAAATATTTCTTTTCTGAATTATTCTCATAAGCTCCACAGTGAAAGTGGCACTATTTACAAGTTTAAATGATTATCCCGTAACATAAAAACTAGAGCTTTACTCTGACCTGGTCATATCTTGGAAAGATCAAAAGCTTTTGTCTGGAGTTGTGCTTCATTGTACAAACCTCTGTTACTACCGAGATTATACAATGGCTGCACACAGGTTTACAATAGCAATTAAATGCACAGATCAGAAGAGATTCTATAAGAGAAAGGAATAAAGAAATCTTTCTTTAGAGGCCTTAAATGCTAAATAAGTTATTTTAATTGAATCTTCAGAATCATTCCATTCAGTTCAGGATTCTGGCAATTTATTGGCCAATAGCTTTTTCTAAATAACAGATTAAGAAAAAAAAAATCAAAGCGTAAAATTATTTTGGGACCACAAAACACTGATGACAGGGCAATCAAGATTCGAGGAGACAGTTTACGTGCTAGCATTTTCTTTCTTCTATTTATGGCAGACCCTTTAAAAGACCTTAAAAAGCATGGCTGCTGCCATTTGCTAAACGTCTTGCAATTATTTCTGATTTTAACAGAGGAATATTTTAAATTGTTCCAGTTCAATTTCTTGAATTAGAATGGGAAGAAACCCATCACTAACAATATTGGTCTCTCATCTTCTCCCTTTTTTTGTTGGGCAGAGAATGTGACCATGTCAGAAATAAGACACAAAGCATTGAAAAATGGAGATAAAGAGTTAAAATAGGAGTTAAAATAAGAGACCTCTTACTGCCCTTCATCCAATTTAAGTTGTGCTCACTGTCATTTTTCTTTTGCAGTTCTTTTCCTGAAGGTCTGTTTTATGATTGTTATGGGCTCTTTATTCTTTTCTCCCGATGTTATGACTCATGCCCTGGCATCAGAGGAATTACTTTTTTTCCAAACTGGGAGAAGACCTTTTGGTAGCATTAGGGAATAGGAGTTTGTTTAAAGGGTAGAGAACAGAGAAAAACCTTGGAGAAATACTTGCTTTGTTGCAAATTATAGCCGAAGCGCTGTGATATAAAGACAAAAGTGATAAAGGAAACCATAGTGTGTTATTGGTAAATAATATTATCTGAAGGAGAAAGGGAGAGCTAATGATTCTGCAGGTAAAGAAGATTTCAAAATGAGGAAAATCGTCTGTGTGGAATAATAAGGAACTGTATAATGGAGTATTTATTTTCTAGGAAGACAACTAGCCACATATATAAATGCACATACCTAAATATAGAAATATAAAGGATAAAAAGGCATCTTGCCATTCTTCACTCTTCAGCTGTTGTTATGGGCTGCCGTTATATCCATTTACCCGTGTTTTACTTCAATGAGCTAACAAAGATGAATAAGACAAATACCTGAAATGAGGTTACAGTCTTGCAGGTAAAGAACTTGAAACTTTGCATTAAAAGCATCCCAAGAAAGGATTTATGTTTTAACTTTTGGTGGATGAAATCTCATCTCTTTAAGCATGAGTGGCAAAGTGCTACAAACAAAAAACCTAATCTGACCTGGTTAATAGGATTATTATTATGGTGCTTCATAAATTGCCTTTTGCCCATTCTTTCATCTTTCACTCTACTGTTTGCCATGTCAGCATTTGTTTCTATCTCTCAATACAGTACTGATACTGTTTTTAATTTCTCAACTCAATGTTATGGTCTGATCCGGTCCCCAGTACAACTGAGGACTCCAAGGACAACTCTGGGTTGAAATTAAGACACGAATGAGGTCAGATGTCACTTGGCAGCCAAAGGCACTTTATTAGTGCTCTTACAACTTAGAGAAAGGAAAGAGAAGAAGAGGGATAGATTAACATATGGGCTACACATTCCAACGGCATTGCGTTGGCTGGATATTCTCAGTGGGAGAAGCTTCTGTTTCTCAGTCCGTGTATGTCATTTATTGTCCATGTTCACTCCTCTTTCAGGAGATAGTCAATTATGTCTCAGAACTGCTTTGCATTGCCTTGCCCCTGCACTACCTCATTCCTGTGGCTGATGCACATACCCAGTACCATCAATGAGGGGTCTTTCAGTGGTCTTTGAAAGAGAGGACCTGGGTGGAGGCTCATGTGCAGTTTGAGGAATGGGGGAGAACAGGCAGGTGTCGATAGCCAAGTTTCTCTTTTTTTGGCGTTTTCTGTTCTTCCTTTTGTGGTATTTTCTGTGGTAGTCAGCTGATGGTGCCAAAGATGTTCCTTTGTGGTCAGCAATGTTGAAATAAACAACTCCTGCTCAGTCTCTTTAAAAGGAATATTTTTCTCTTACGGAGGTGATGTTTGAGACAACTAATCAATGGTCCCTTATACTCAATCACGATTTCCTCTAGCATAGGTGAAGAAACTGAACGAGTGGGAAACTGGCCCAGTTTTGACACTGATAAGTAAATGACTGAGCCAGTACTATATACTGTCAGGCATGCTGTAGCAAGAGGCATCCTCAAAGGCGACATGTCAGAGGATTGTTTTGTTTGGTTTAGATGCTAAAAGAACTTAAAACTAGTAGGAAAAAGCAGCCTAGCAGCAGTCTACTACTGTGTCCTTTGCTGCATCTGCACTGATGCTGCTACTTGTTTTCTGAGCTATAATTTATTCTTTCTACCCAATGTCTCTTAGAGCTTTTGTCTCACCTCCTGCAGTAGTTTTGAAACAGTAGCTTCAGCTGAAACAAAATTAGTATGAAAACGAAAAAAAAAACCAAACACTAGAGTTGAAACAAAATGGGACAGAAAATTTTTATTCTGCTATAGGTTATATGTATTTGAACTTGTGTAACATACTTAAAGAGGGATTCATAGAAGCTCATTACTTCCCTTGAGACTATAAAATACACATCTTAAACTTAGAAACACTCAGATACTGAACAATGAGAACCAGCAGCTACCTTGAATGGACTGCAAATAACTATCTAAATGATTCTTCAAATGCAGTCTATATAAAAAAATCTCATTTGTTAGCAAGAGAAGACCGAGACACCTGCTTATATAACATCTACAGGTGTTTGAGAATTTAATTTCTCTTTCTTGGTCTCTCACACTGCCAGTTAAAAACAACCTAAACAGACAAGAACACAGCAAAATAGGAGCACTCAGGCTCTGTGGTGTAGAATAATGAAAGCAATTTGGATACATCTGGGATAATGCCACATTAACTGCATTAGTGAAGCATTTTCTCCCATAACATATTCTGTCAATGGTCTTCTGTAACCAACAGAATAAAACTTCTTGTCAATTTTATTTTTGCACATCCATATTTTCTTTAACAATGGCTTTTCATCTTTGTGAATTTTTGCATTACCTCACGATCTGCACTCTTACTGCTTCATTATGGAAATTCAGACCAATCACATGGGATTCATCTGTGCTCTTTCACCATGCATATTCACACAGCTCTTCTATACATGCCTCCACAACCTGTTTTGAGACATAAACAGAATTAGCGTTCCTGTGGTGGGAAAAACATGGGCTTTGCAGATGTAAATATATAAGGATATCTGACTATTGGAAGGAGAAAGGATAACAGATTATAGCTTTGCTTTTCTTGTACACAGGTAGGCTAGAAAGCCAGGGACTACATATGTCTTAAACCTCCAGCTATGCTCTAAAGAAATGGCTGGAAACAGCTAACATAAATCTGCTCAGAAGCAGGGAGTCAAGATCTGTGTGCAATCCAGACATGAGACAAAGAACTGTGTCTGTAGCAAAGGAGGTCTGAGAGAAAAGTGAAGTGGGAACAGGCTGAGGAGTGCCGCCACTTCACAAACACTGAAGATCTGACCTTAAGGTCCTTAAATACTTGGAATTCTTTGACAAAAATCAGTCAAAGCCAGCTCCTGACACTCACCCACACACTTCATCTAGTGGCTTTGGAGAATCCTTGCACATGGCTGCAAAAATAGCAGGTTGGTAAATTCTGAAAAGCTGAGTCTCTTCTGCCCTTTTCAATGGTGCTTCACTGTAAAGGTGGTACTGGCAATTCCAGTTCATTAGATAGGTATTGCTTACAGATCATTCCTGTCTTATACCTCTTCTTGACCGTTAGGACATATATCCCTATTGCTATAAATAAAAAAAGTCATGCAACTGGCAAAGATCAGCAGAAATGTTATTCAAAATCGGAATGTCATGCCAGTTAGTTCTTCCAATAACATGTTTGCAACACAACCAGTGTGAGGCATTCCCTGAAAAACAGCATAAAATGCTATGCATCAAGAAAATGCCATTGGGAAAGATCTGCAGCTGTGAGCAGTAATTGGTAAAGTGCTATCATCAAACCCCACACGGTCACATATGCAGAGGGAGACTCATAGCACATCAAGTGTAAAATGAAAGCTGTGATACAGGCAGACAGGAAGCCAAAGGAATATTGGTCAATATGCTGAAGCTTCTGGCCAAAGATAGATATGTTCAGCACTCTCCAAAATGTCTGAAACTCTGAAAATAAAAGGAGAAAATTGAAAAGAAAAAAACCAAAACAAAACCAAACAAATGAAAATCAGTTGTTCTAGATATTGGGGAAAGCTGATGAAGAGACACAATCCACAGAAATGAGGTGCAGATGCTGCAAAGATGGATCATTATCAATGAGTAATACCACAGTGTCGGTGCTCTCACAAGCATGAAAATGATATACATCATCACTAATTTCTATGGATTTATTATATCACATGGTCAGTCTACATTCCTCCATCTCCATCAGTCAAAGGCTGTGGACACTGACCAATAAAACTGATGTCCTTCAGTCACAGTGAATGGATGAATGGGGAACAAACATCAGTAACATCTCAGATATAAGCGTGGATTAGTAGGCTAAGACACATGAAATATGTGCTGGTATAAAATACTAAACTAATTATGAAGAGTGATTCTGCACAGCCAACACCAGATGCTTTGATTCTGGCTACTAATCTGTTCGAAACACAGGGCTATGTCACATATAAGTGTAGTCCTGCACATTGGAAGAGTGCCTTGAGGTAGCTAACCTGCAGTAGAATGGTGAGAGTGAGAAATTCTTCTATAGCTTCAAATAGTAGTCACATACATTTCCCTGCCTCTTAATTTAATCTCCTACATGTCAAACAAAACTAAGGCTGTATCCCTAACAGAAAAGGGAAGAAGGAATAAAGGTCATAGATAGCAACTGGTCCTCTGACATTTCAGACATCATTCTGTCTTCCAGCAGAGACAGGGAGGTAAGGTTTAGAAGATATATGGTGATCCTTAAGTGGCTTAATGGTAGGGGCCATTTTTCCTTTGTAGTTCTTCTGGTGAGTCAAGGATTGGTTAACTGAATTCCTTGAAAATCTCTATTTCAGTGATACTGGGTATAGTTTTCTAAGCTGCGTATTCTCTTGGACAGGAGCCAACTTGGTACTTAGGCATAAATCAGCACGATGTGACTTTTGGAAACATCTTACTACACAGAAAGAACAGGAGAATCCAGTTACTTGAAAGTTCAAATACTTTGATTCATCATGATTATTCCTTGATGATGTATTACAGTGCATATACAGTGAAATTTGCATAGTTTTGTAGGCAAAACCCAGAATATGATTTCTGATATCTCCTAAATGAGTTAGATGCTCAGCTGCAGTGCTAAGCAGGGAAGATTCCTTATGTGTTTTTTTTTAAACTTCCTGTCCCAAGACTTCCCAATACTGATCCACCACTACTAATAAATATAGCAATAGTTTTAACTTTGTAGACTCAAGTGAAAGCTACAGTAAGTTAAATACTGGCTCATATTCTACAAAGGCTTGTGCTTTGTTTATATCTGGTTTCTAAGATGATTAAAAAATATTACAGTAATACTTGAATACATCATCCTTCTTTTTTCCCTGTCTACTTTCCTCTTCGATACTGTCCCCATTTTCAAATCTTCATTTTCCTGCCTCCTCAAGTGTATATAGATAGAATGAAAACAGAAACCTACGGTTTTGTCCATGGTATTAGATAAGACTATGTAAGTTATATAATAAATTGTGTAAGTTACACAATAATTTATATTATAGAAACTCACCCTTTTGCAGGTAACTAGAATGGGAATTAGACTTTCTGCTTTGATTATTTTATGCTTAGGGAGTTGGCTCAAGAGCTGGCTGAGCCACTCTCTATCATTTATCACCAGTCCTGGCTAACTGGGGAGGTCCTTGATGACCAAAGGTTGGCCAATGTGATGCCCATCCACAAAAAGGGCCAAAAGGAGGATCCAGAAAACTATAGGTCTGTCAGCCTGACCTTGGTGACTGGCAAGGTTATGGAGCAGATCATCCTGAGTAACATCAATCGGCACGTACAAGACAACCAGGGTCTCAGACCCAGCCAGCATGGGTTTAGGAAAGGAAGGTCCTGCCTAACAAATTTGATCTCATTCTATGACTGCGTGACCCATCTGGTAGATGAGGGGAAGGCTGCTGATGTGCTCTACCTAGACNACAATGGAATGGACTGCCCAGGGAGGTGGTGGATTCACCGCCCAGGGAGGTGGTGGATTCACCGCCCAGGGAGGTGTTTAAGGAAAGACTGTATGTGGCACATAGTGACATGGTCTAGCTGATGTCATGGTGTTGAGTCATAGGCTGGACTTGATGATCTTGGAGGTCTATTCCAGCCTCAGAAATTCTGTGGTTCTGTGATTTTTCTTGAAAAGAATGTTTTTTTTATTCAGGGGAGTGTAAAAGTTTCTGTCTTACATTGATACTTCTTCACGCTTCCACAGCAGGCAAACAAAGGGACAAAAAGAATTGGAAGGATTTGACCTATATCTCCAAAAAGTAACTGAACCTTAAAATGAGAACTTTCTGGTTCTGGCTGAGAGTATTTCTTCCACTAGCTCCCTGCAATCCAATAAAATAAAATATCGAGGGCTCTGCAATTCATTTGAATTAAACTCATTGTTTGGAAGCTCTGACTAAGCAACTGTAGGAATGTAAGGTGTATTTAAGTAAGAAAGCTGCTTCTGCTGTTGATTAATCAAGCAAAAGATTCATGGTTCAACTCCTTTGCACTTGTTTTCCTGTGATTTGCAAAAATAAAGGATCATAGAAGGCTATTTTTTCCTATAAAGAACATACCTACTAGCTTACATTTGCAGTTTTGTTTAATTTTTATTTAACCATGATTCATCACCATTTACTCTGCGGCATACACTGTGAAGAGTTTTAATTCAGATACCATTTTTCCTGTGTATTTACTATAACATATTCATAAGGTCTATGTTACTGATTTTCTGAGAAGTGCAACTGTATGGTATCTTTTCTATCTGTTTTTTTTACACTTGGGTTTGATTGTAAGATTCTAGGGATATTACAGTTTTCAGACTGAAATCTCTGATATAGACTGTTAGTCTGTATTGTGCTTTCTTCCATTTTATTCTCTTTACCTTCAGAATTTTGATGATTCTGGCCATTTTCAGAGGCAGCTATTTGCTTCCTTAAGTTCTGTTAACATAAGGGTGTGATAACTTCAGGTATTTATCCTGATATTCCCCAATGTACTGTAAAGCTTCCCTACATTTGTTTCTCTTCCACACACTTTTTTTCTCTGAATCATGTTTCTTAGTGCCAGCCATATCAAATACAATGTGTCATCTTTTTAAAGTCTCTTTATAATGACACAGCTTGTCCAGTGATCTGAATTGGCTAGTACTTGCTAGCCTTTTCAGGTCTAGGTTGCATCTTCTACTGGTAACACTGGAGAAGAGAAGGGACTGCACGGTTTGTGAGAAGAGCAATGAAGCTGTATGTTCAAGGTGACAAAGGCAAGGCTGCAAGACAGCTGAATTGTTTTGGAGGGCTAGCTTTTTGACTAATTTCTTGTCTGATTATCTAGACAAAGGTGAATAATCACATCCAGCTTCCTTGCTCGGGATTCCATCCCAGCCAGTGCTCAGGGTGGAACTGTTAACTGGGGGTTAATTAGGGAAGACCATTACTTATGTTGGGACCAAATAATCATCATCACCGGGGAATTTCGAATGAGGCAAGAAATTGCAGGAAGGGAAGGTTTCACTCTGAATGCAGCTGGATCTTGCCTTGAGAAACTGAAATTTATTCCTATCTGTGGCATGGAACGTTATTTTATGCTATCAAATCACTTCAACAGAACTTTTCTCCCTTGCTTACAAGGTTCTTCATTTCTCTGGTGTCTTATGTGCAGAAGTGTTCATGAATCAGAGCTAAAATTGTGGTTAATAAAGCTGCACTTTAAACCTGAAAAGTGCTGTCTAATACTCAGAATGCTGAAAAATCAGTTTCTAGCCACCTCTCAAACTTGACATGAAAAATCAATTGATACTTTTAACCTTAAACTCCCTGTGATCCAGTAACCCCTCTTTAAAATGTATATAATACCAAATAAATCCACATCATTTTAGAGGGTTGAAAGGTTAGGAAAATAAATTGGTATATGGGAACCCACCACTTAGTAGCATTGTGTGAATTATGTTTCTGTTCTTAGAAAAGTGTTTGAAGAGTGTGCCATTAAAAATACCTGGAACTACACATAGAACGTAAAGAGAAATAAAAAATTGAAAAGCTTTTCATAAATGATTTTCATCCAAGCTGTGCATTGAATGAGGAAGTAGGGGACTCATTAGCTTTTAATGTTTGTGATCATACTGTTAAAGAGAGTATCATAAGCATGAGGACTAAATTCGGATTGCACGTATGTGATTTTCAAATAATAAGCATTGTATTCAAATAATGCTTTTATTTTATGGGTATTTACATATGCATTTGTGCCTGTGCATGTATGTTGGTTGACAGGCTCAGTTACAAATAGTATTTAGCTATTAGCAAATACCCATTTAAGACTGACACACAGTTACATGGTTCAGGGAATACCTTGAGGATATAAAGCTTTGTCTTTTCATGTATTTGGAGAGGCTTTCTCTTTATTAGTTTTTGGCTTTAATCACATAGTTGGAAGCAGAGTTTCACCTGCCATCAACATGTAATTTACATCAATTGTGTAAAATTGTTGTCAAATGACCTTGTTAATGTGGCAAATCACATGTAAGAGAGGGCGTTTAAATGAGATCTAAATGTTTAAATAGCTTAAAATCTTAGGATTAATACAATTCAAAATGTTGACTGTGCTATTTGAGTCTTATAACCTTTCTCAAATGGATCCTTAGTTAATTATCTCTAAAACCGTACTTTTAAAACATTATCCTGTGTCTAGAGATTGATATTTAACTTTTTTTCCTATTAATCATATTTAGTTTTAAGATTTAGAAAGGTAGTCCTCTAAGGTTCATCTGACATTTAAACAATTATGTTGAGACTTAGCATTGGTATGTTTTGGTTGCTTAACCCTTCTTGTCAGTAGTTTTGTATTTTATGCAGACCTTGCTGGTGTGACACTGGCATTTATATGAAAGTGCATTTATTTTAACAGAACAATTCTTGTCCTTGTAGTTCTAGCAGTTATGATTATTATTCTAAAAGAAAGTAGTCTGAAGCCTTAATTGCTCTATAGAGGGCAGTTTCACAAACAGACATATGTTTATCCCTTGTGAAAACTGATGTTGGTGTATATTAAACTGCAAGTTTTTTATTTTGAAACAATTATTATGTGATTACCAACTTAAAAAAAAAGGAAAGAAAAAAATCTAAAACATACATACAAAACCTGGAAATTGAAAACTTTTTTTTCCAGTGGATAAAGGTTAACAGAATAGCCTTAGGGATGACTGAAAAATCTGCATAAACTACTTCATGATTCTGACTAGTGAAGGCTCCAGGAAGAAATCTTCATAATATGGATTAAGGAAGATGGGGGTATTTAAACTAAAACAATGCTTCTGTCATGCTGTTGCTTATGGCCTCACTCCCTGTTTCTTAAAATAATAGAGGAGTGTGGAAAAGGTGTAGGGGAAGATGATGTGAAGTAAGCTCACTGGAGATATGGTACCTGGATATTGGTCTTTTTAATCAAGATAGTGTTTGATAATAAGGCTGAAATGCCATATATTGGTCACTGCCATTTAAACAGCAATGCATGTCCCTTATCCATTTCTGTGCAGTGGCAGAAACCATTGATGGCTTTGTCAGGCACTGGAACAAAGCTAGCATAAAATAAAGTAGAAAAAGTAAAATGAAAGTTGTCAATAAATTGGCGATAGAAGGAGAAGGAATTGCTTGTGCAGTGGAAGTGCTGGTTTCAGTTCATCAGCTTTACTCATTTTTAAGACATCAGAAGAAATGCACTTAAAAATGCTCATGTACATAGAAAACTATTCTAAGATTAATTATCATTTTAATGCCTCTGAAATTTGAAAAATAATCAGTAGGTAATATATAGAAAACATTAATTATCTTTTAAAGATTAGTCATTTTTTAAGCATTGTGCTCTGAATTTTTTAATGGTGGCACCTGAAGATCATTAATGAACAATTCATGTGGCCATTGGAAGCTAATAAACAACTTAATGTGGTATGAATTACCACCTGATCCCTCTTCCAAGAAAGCAAGAAAGTATCTTTCAATATCCCTGTCACAATACTGTGTCACATTTGAGATCAAGATCTACTTTATACA
The DNA here is from genome assembly GCA_013399075.1 of Chloroceryle aenea. NCBI lineage: Eukaryota > Metazoa > Chordata > Aves > Coraciiformes > Cerylidae > Chloroceryle > Chloroceryle aenea. Next base: position 51,776 of record VWZY01011036.1, read on the forward strand.
GGAGAACCTAAACTATGGGGTATGAGAATTACTATCTAGCTTGTGTTCTGTTCTCAGAAGCTTTTTCTTGAATGTTCCACATCTCTAATATGTTTCTCTCATAAACATTTCTGGAGGTACCAGCTTCAGGTCCGTGCCTAGGGAGGAGAGCAGAGCATCTTTTCCAGCAGGCCATGTGTCATTTTCAGTGGTAGGAAGGGTGAAATGCAATAGCATCTTCCTGGAGGACTTATTGTGAAATTTTCAGGAGGCCCAGGGGGAAAACCTACAATTTTTCAAAGAGAAGGTTTAATATAGGTTTGTGATATTTGTATAAAAAGTGCCTGGCTGCACAGACGTAGGTTGGGCTTCTTGCTGCTGCCACCATCACTGCCTGTGGGAAGCCTGGGCTGGGCTGAGCGATACATGCTCAGCTCATTGCAGCCTTTGACTCCAGCCTCTCCTACTTCCTAGCAGTCTCTTATCTTCCATTTCAAATAGAAGAGCATCCGTCTTTGGATGGCAATCCTTGCCATTTCTTTTACTTCCCTATGCCCAGCACAGCACCCGGACCAAACTGTGCCTCTCCTCTCCCCAGTGTCCAGTGGGCTCCCCTTCACCAGGATAGTAGCGCTGGGGAGGGAAGATGGAGAGGGAGGGTGGGTTGTTGTATGAAGAGAGAATGCTTCACAGGTGGGAGCCACTGACCATGTGGAAGGTACATGAACATGCATGTATGCTCAGGTTGCAGTCTCCCACAGAGACAGGAGGAGAGATACTGAAATCTATAGCCAGTTCCTGCATGCATCACTCCCGGGTGACACTTAAGGGAAATATTTAGAATAACAAAATAATCTCGTCCTAAATCAATGTCACAAATGACTGATGCTTCTCTGTCTTGAAAACTGATGTTGGGTAGGATCTCAGATGCATTCAGGGGCACCAGAGAAGAACCTGACCTTCTGTTTATGTTACTCACACCATTCAGTAGTTGGTTTATACTGTGCTGTATGTATACTGTTGGTAACAGTAAATTCCTAAATTTATGCAACAGCTAAGCAAACAAGAAAAGATGTAGGCAGCTGAAACATAGAAAAAGTGCCAGGATTACTCATCTTCCTTCCACTCTCTGTTGGTTATACTTTAACAGTAGAAGCCAACAGTACATTTTAATGATATTTTTCCCTCCAAATTTCTACTTATAAGTAGAAGACACTAGCAAATATTTTTAAGTTTTAGTGCTCTCAGAAAGTTCGAAATTAACTGTCTTTGAGCTACAATCTGTAACTCATTCAGGGCACAGCAAAGGCAGGATTGGTATAAACTGATGTGCTTGAGATCTGGTATTCCCATTTCATGACCTTTCCCTGAGACTACCAGTAAAAGTATCAGTTAATGATAACAGTTTTATAGTTCAGGCTCTTGGACCTTGAGAACTATGCTACCACCATTTATTCACCTTATCTGATGTTCAGAGTACAGGAGAACACGTGGACTGGTTTGGGTTGTTTTTTTTGTTACTGATCCCCTCAATCACTCAGTCCTTCAGCATCCCAAATGATGGTTTTCCTAAACAGACAACTAATTCTGGTGACACATTATTATTCACAGTATTCAAGCAAAAACTGATAGATGGTCAAGTTTGTAAAGTTTTATATTTCCAAGTTACCAAGCCACAGTAATTGTTTGATGCTCGCTTTCTGTATCATTCTGAAGTGCATGAGGTTGCACACTTCATTTGTGCATGTTACAATGCAAGTAGGATTGGTTGCAGCGACTCAATTCCATCTGTGCTTGTTTTCAGTCAGTGGTTGCTATTGTAATGGACATTTGGGGAAAAATTCTTCTGTTTTCACTTGAATTGAGGGAATATTTATTGAGAAAAACATGTTCTATAAAATCCTGAATTTTTAAAATAAAAATTTTATTTGGCTTTCTGTTATGAGCTTTCAAATGACCTTTAGGGAGACTGTTTGCTGCTTTTATTTTTATTTCCTACATCCTGTTGTGCTATACGAAACAAGTTTACAGGTGGTTACCCACTTGCCTCGTCAGTATTAGAAATTCCTGGTGGGAGATGCTCTGCAATCGCATGGGGGAAACCCATTATTGCTAGCAAGGACTTGAATTCACAGACAGAACAACCCTGTGAGTCTGACAAGCTATATGAGGGAAAGCATGGATAGCCATAGTAAAAACATAATGCTACAAGCTCAGTTTGATAGCTTTGAATCATTTAAATGTATAGGGTTTGCTTGGGTGTCTGACCTTGTTGTGATTAATGCTCAGGTCTAGAATTACAAATAATATTCCCCTCTGCTCCACAGGAGGCTTCTTCAGCTTCAGTTTTGGAGGTCATGTGCTAACCACTGCATAATTTCTAAGGGTGTTGCTTGATCCAGTGCCTTAGACATACTTCTAGCATAGAAGCCCATATGCTATTCAGAGAGCATAAGAAAAGAGGCAGGAAGCCAGATGTCATGTATTAAAGACCTTGTCTCACTTTGGATGACAACTCTGGAATGCAGTGTTTGGCACATTTCTTGCATCAGTAAAAGGATAATAGAGAATGGTGCGATCTTCCAATAGCTCAAACTGCATCCTGACTTTAGGGAGGACAAGCTATTGCTGAGCAGGTCAAGGTGTTAACAGCCATGCTTTATCCTGCTTTGGTTTTTTTTTCTCTTCCTCAAATGGTATATGTCAAAATGCTGAGGGAAACAGTGAAAGCTACCAGTTATACTTATTGTTTAACAAGTACCAGAATCCGTTTCTGAGTCCTTGGAGATGGTATATAACTGTATAAGTGCATAACTTGAATACAGATTTATTTTTTTCTAGAAGTAAAACTTAATTTTTTTCAAATGTATACTTTCTTCTATAATTTAGGTTCTGGATGCCATATAATATGTAATAATGAATCTTATAACTGCAACACATGGAGGAAACAAACGTGCATTCATAAAGTATACTAAGTTTACTGTTCTTCACAATACCCTGTAGTTCTTTGCACAATATGTAATCTACATTAACATAAGACATTTCCAGCTAAATATATGACAGAACCTACCACCTCCAAAGAGCAACAATAATCCATTACCCTAGACAAACAGCCCACAATAACAGATGTCTCTCTGGTAAAATTTTACTTACTATTTTACCACAGCCAGAAACAGTGACCCTACCTTATTTAGAGGTGGGTTTCTCCTAAAGGCAAACTGAGTTACTTCATTAGAAAGTAAATTACAACTATGTTTTTTATATCCTGACAGCGCACATAATGCAGTAAACTTTTTATGCTTTTTGGAAAAATTAGAGAAGAGAAAGGGCTGCAGTTTTCTTACTTAAGTTGCAGCCTGTTGGATATTTCAAAACAAGAGGGTTGGCACTACTGCAATCTATTGCAAACAGATGGATGGGGTTTTGTTTTGAAAACTACCTTAGTGCTTCATTTTCTTTCTTAAAAATATTTTGTTTAATCATTAAGGGGCAGGTTCAATATTCATTTATCCAGATTGCTGCAGCAAAAAGATGGGGCAACTGTCCAAAGCTTTGGGTAGTGATACAGTATTTTTGAAATACTGTAAATCTAAGGAAATATTTAGACAAAACTGTGAAGGTCTTAAAGATAACTCTTCCACTTTTATCTCAAGTTATTTGTGCTATTCCAAATACTGTCCAAAAGATATTTTAAGCTACAATTCCTCTATAAATGGTTAAATTTAAAAACCAAAACAACAACAAAAAAAATCCAATATCACAACAAATGCAACAGTTCTATGTAATACTTTTCGTGTGTGTGTGTGCGCTTTCTAAAATATGTTTCAGCTGTCCAGGCATTTTAGTTGAAAAGCTTGATTTAGGATTTATGAGGCTTCATTTAAAGAATATACTTTATCTGGCTTTCTCTTTCATGCTTAAACTTCTGTGAAAGCTTACACATTTCTACAAATAAATTTTACTGGAAAAGAAACGTTATGATGGACGTCCATAAGCATTTACTAATTATTAACTTTTATATTCCAAATAGAGTATTTTTAATCAGTAGTTTCATGTTGTGTTCTTCCTTTTTAAAATTCTTCATTATTTAACCATACTGTGTAGGTTGACCTTGTCTGGCTGCCAGATGCCCACCCAGATGTTCTCTCACTGCTCCATCTCAACAGGACAGGGGGGGAGAAAATGGGATGGAAAAGTTTGTGGCTTGAATTAAAGAGAGGAAGATCACTTGACAGTTATCATGATGGGTAAAACTCGACTTGGGGAAAATAAATGTCATTTACTGTCAATTAATATAGATCTGGATGGTGAGAAACAAAGACAAAAAAGGATAAACACAGTTTCCTCAAACCTTTTTCCCAGGTTCAACTTCACTCCTGCCTTCCCAATTCCTCTATCGCCACAGCAGGATGAATGGGGAGTCAGGGCTATGGTCTGTCCATAACAGCTCCTCTCTGCTGCTCCTTCCTCCTCACACTTTTCCCCAGCTCCCGTGTGTGTCCTTCCCATGGGCTGTAGTCCTTCAAGATAAACTTGCTCCAGCGTGGGCTCTCCACGGGCCACAATTCTCTCAGGAGCATCCATCTGCTCCAGTAGTGGGGTCCTCCACAGGCTACAGTGTGGGTATCTGCTCCAGAGGCTGGACTACCTATTTGCCCTCCTTATTTCACCTTGGTGCTCAAAGGGTTGTTTCTCATAACTCTCTTCCTCAATCCTCACACACCAGGCAGCATTTTGCACTTTTTTATGTATGTTTTGCCAGATGTACCGCCAGCTTGGCTGATGTGCTCAGCTGTGTCTGGTGGTGGGTCTGTTGTGGAACACAGAACTATTCTCACAGAGGCCATTCCGCAGCCCTCCTGCCAACAAAACCTTGACACCGACATTCAGTACAGATATACTTGATTCAAAGAAAACCTTTCAGAGTGTTTTAGGTGTGGGTGGTTGTTTTTTTTGTTTGTGGTTTGTTTTTTTTATTTTTTATTTTTTATTTTCTATGGAATGAGCAATCCTTTTTTCTTCTTTCCTGCCCATAAATTCGAACTCTAAGAACTGTATGCCAAAAGTCTAACTATGCCTGTCCTTTGGTAACTGCCCATAGACTGATTGTCCCATCATAGATACGAAGTTAATTAAAAAAATTACTTATATTCTCCACGTGTCTAATGTCAGCTATTCTGTTTGTTTCCAGAATGAGGGGAGGAGTGGGGAACAGAGAGGTTCAAGCAGCTCCTACCCTAGCAGCCACTCGCAGCCACTAACACCTTCCTCTTGCTCAAAAATGGCCCTGTCAGTCCTCACTTCAGCAGGACATGGGCAAACGCGTAGATAAATGAATTTCACAGCTACTCTGCACAAATGCAGGAGTGTAAGCTTTGCTTGGGGTGGTAGCTCTTGTAGTGGGTAAATGACAAGAATGTCCATGGAAAAACAGTAAGAGAGCTTGGTGAAAAGAAGATAGGAAAAGGATGCTTGTGTTGAATGAGGTCAGTGGAAGTGGTAGGCTGACTTTCTGCACATCTAAAGGACCCTAAATCTGGAGCCAGCTCCTATTACTTCAGAGACTAGAGCACCCTGGAAACAGTCTATAATTAAAATCTTTGCTTCTTATCCCCAAAAATAGCAACAATTCTGAGGTATCATGTGAGATCTATTCTTAACCAATATTTAACATTATTTTAATCTCTTCTTTTTGTGTTTGGTACAGCTGGCACGTACTCAGTTTTTCATTATTGCATACCAATGTAGATTTCTGTCCCCCACATTAACTTTTTTAAACTGAGAGAAGGTTGATAAGACTGACCATTTTAACCTACTTACAAATAGCTTTTTGCACCCTTTCTCCTTCTTTTAGGATAGCAAAGATTTTATTTGGGTTTTATGCTTTTGCAGAAGTATCAGATTAGAAATAAATGGAAAAAAAATCTCTATAATTGCTCAACCTTATTATAATTGCAAAATACACAATAAGTGCAAGTTATTTAAAACCCTTAATAGCTGGGAAAATATAAAATGTGAAGTTAGAATCTGAAATTAAATTGAAAAATATCTAAGATCTAGTAAAATGCTCTTTTATGTATTTTATGTGGTATGGATTTCCATCAGAAAAAACAGACTGACCTTTGGTCCTTTAGTGCTTAGAGTACATATGATTCCCAATGTGGTTGTGTTATCTCTCAGTCTGCTTTGCTTGCTACTTCCTACAGTAATAATTTCATATAGCATTGGCATTAAAAAAACTTCCTTATTAAAAAAAAAATACTGAAGTTCATCATGCCTGAACTTTATTGAAATCAGTGGAAATATCAAGGGATAAATTTAGCTTGGGTGATATGTAGATGAAACATAAGTTATCAGAAAACCAACAAAAAAACCCCATGTCTTTCTCAATGATTTTTTTCTAAGTGTTTTATAAATGAACACAGAGCCCCTTTTGAAATTAGTATTCCAAAGCACCAGATTTATATTTATTATGGATGTGTCAACAATGGAAAGGAATTGGCAATGAATTATCTTCAGTGCTGTTTTGTCATAGTCTTTTAACATAACTCAAAAATACTTGGACTCAGAATGGCAATTCTTCCTTTTAATGTGATTTAATCGAAAAAGTAAATTGTGGAGAAACACTTAGAGTGAGATATGCATGTTTGGGTGATCACATGTCACTCATTTGCATTCTGTAGTGACATGGTTATGTTGCTTCAGTGCTATTCTTTTTTATGTGTGTGATTACAGGAAAAGAAAATCACTGCCATTTATTCTTCGAACATTTCCATTCCTATTAACAATAATTAATCATTTGATGTCTATAGATGTCACTAAGAGTATGTATTTGACCAGTCTTTTGTTTAACTACGCTGCCATGCTATAAAACTTACAATCCATCTACCACTTCAGATGCTGATGACTTTCTAGTTAAACCACTCTGAATAGTTACTTTTACATTTCTCTTTACTCCAAAATTCTGCTGGTCAATATACTGGTTAACACAAGGTTCAGCCTTCAAAATACACAATATATAGTTGTCCACATACAGGTTTTCAAATTGTGTTGTAACATTTCTTGAATCCATCCTCTAGTAGGGAATAGTCTTTCACCTTCAGTTAAAGCTAGATAGTGTTTCTTAGTGTTAAACTAGATGTGGTTCAAATAATTTTATTATTTTAATTTTTCCCCAAATATATTTTTTATGGAAAGTGATGATTTGTTGAAAATAAAACATTTATAGGAAAGATATACATTTTGGTAGATTTTTGTTTCAGAATTTTTAGTTTTTTAAAAACATTAAAGCCAAAACATTTAATTTAATCTTTCTCAGAATGGAACATCTGTATTTTTTTTTTCTTCAGGAACAAACTGCTGTTATTTTTTTTATTCTAGTAACCTTTGAGAAGTTTGAATCACAATGAAAAATTGCTTGTTTTCTGAAAATTATGATGTCAGAATTAAGAGCTAGATTAATCTCATTCTTGTTTTTTAATAACATACTTTTAATTTTTTTTTGGTGGTTGTTCTGAGCAGGGACTAAGTAACCTAAAGCCCAACATTTGTCAAATAGATTGTATTCCCAGGTAGTGTCTCTTAGTAAAACGAAGACAGATGACTTACAAGAACTCCTAATATGAGGATTCCACCTGCAAGTGTATAGATGGTGACTATGAAGGGCAAGAATTTTGATCTTTGTGGAAAGATGTTGATAGTTCAATGGGACAATGTGAAAGTGTGACCCAGTGGGAGTAATCGGATACTGAAGATAAGGAAATACTATCCCAGGTATTTTGAATAATATTTTTCTAAGAAGTTATGCACTCAGAAACATTTCAGTGAGGGACAACTCTGCTCCTTCTATGGTTTACATGGAGCTAAGCACTGACTTGCTAAATGCTGTGGACAAATTAGTCGCATGCTTGAGAGATGAAAATAATAAAGATGTCCACTCCTGACATCATGGAGGTTTTAGAATGAGACTTCCAGGTCATTACAGTCACATCCCACCTTTTCTGCAAACTCCTCAGATTCATTGTCATTTTCTTTTTCTTTTCAAATGTGCTACACTAGCATCTACGCTTTCGATTCATTGTTTAGAAGGGTCCAGCTTCTCCTTTTTCATCTCTAATTTCATCATAAATTAAGAGGATTTAGCACCTGGCAAGATTAAGACATGCTCTATTTGCAGCTTTTTATGCAGATGACATATACTGATATCTGGTGTCTTGAATCTGTGTAATCGTTTCACTGAGTGCTGGGATTGAGTCCTGTGAGATTTGCTTAAATCTGAAGTGAAATACTGAATGAGAGATTAAATCTTCTGGAGGATTTTGGTTGCTGAGTTATTTTAAGCACAAAAGTTCCTTTTCCTTTTTCAGTAGGAAAAGTGCATAATAGCTAATTAGGCCCTCAGGGATCAATTTTCAAAACAGTGTGCAGAAAGTGTGAGCACAAACCTTATTTGTTAATGGGTTTTGTGAACATACCTCCTGTGATTTTTCAAAATTTTGAACAATAAAACAGCAGCCTTATTGGAGCACCACATTTAAATACATGGAACATGATATCTTTTTCTTCAGGGCACTAGATAGATGACATACATTAAGACCACAGAGTGTTTCTATGGTCATTATGTTTTACTTCCTCAAAATTGTAAACATAATGAAATAATAAAATACTCTCTTCTGTCTTGTAGAAGCAGCCAATCCCACAGTCTTTACCCAGCTCCTCTTTGCTCAAAGGAGGAAAAACAACAGAAGGCTAAACTAAAAACATTATTAAACTTTAGAAAGAAATAGCAGTGAGCATATAGAAAAAAAAAAAAATCACAGCACTGTTTGTTCTAATTCTCCATTAAAACTGCTGGGAAGAGGTTCCCTATCATTGCACAGGAAAATGCAGTAACTGCATGTTATTTTTCCATAATAATAAAAAAGTGATCGTTGAAATACAGGAATATTAAAATATTAAAGTGATTATTATATTTTATGGCAATGCTGAAGGTCATGACTACAAGAAAGGACTTAGCTGTCAGTGGATGCAATTGGAGACAGGGCAAAGCTGGTTCAGGGAACATACAGGTGTAAATGGAATGTGTCTGTTTGTTTGGGTTTGATGTGGCCCTGTTCAGCTCCCTCTTCTGAGAAGTGGAGATTCCTTATTTCTGGCCAGGTCAGAATGCAGGCAGATGAACTCAGGTTTGTTTTCACCTCCATATTTTGTTATACCTTAAAAGTTGAAATGAGGGTCTACATCCATCTGACTAGCTACTGGTAACACATCTGTACATCCAGGAGTATTAATATCAAAACTTGCATATGGAGAAGGAATGTTTTATACGCTATATACATATATTAACTATAGACTATATATTTCTACATACTTCATCCTTGTTCTGAAAAAAGCACAAAACAAGAAGTAAAAAATTGGATTAAAAATACTTAAATATGTATAAAATACTTATATATGTATTATGTACAAAAGACAGGGTGTGGGCTAAAGTTCTTACAGTTTAAATAGAAAAGAGAAAGGGTGTGAGATTCTGTTTCTATTTTACTCACAAAAAGCAAATAACAAATGTAAATTGAGCTTGGACTTCAGTAGGTCAGTGAAGGTTTGCCATTGATTTCTGTGGAATTTGGATTTTGCCCTAAATGACTTTCCCAGGGATGCAAAAGAAACACATCAAGCTGGTGTCTTAGCATTTTTCAGTCTGCTTTAGAGAGCTGGTTGCTGATTATAAGAAAACCTAAAGAAATCATCTGCTTCTGTTTTACCAGTTCCAAACACCAAACACATCATTGGCAAGTTCACAAATAATGAACAATCACAGACTCTAAATCCACCCTTATTAATAGAAGCTTTTGCTTTCAAATACTTGCAGCTTCTATAAATGACAACAGTTTCTGCCTTGAGCAGAAAAAGATTCGTTGTCTTAAATATTTTATTGCTGAAGTGGCATCTATTAGAAAACAATAGACTTTCCAGAGAATAGAAAATAAATTTTTTAAAACGTGAGCATAGATAATCACACAGATAATTGGTGATTTTATTTCTTAATGTTACTGGACAGTAGCCTAAAGAGGCAGGTTTCATTACACTAGAATATAGATTTGACCGGTGTGCAATTTTTTCCTTCAGTGTGCATTTAATGGAATAGTACAATAATCTCAGAATATTTATATTGTGGTACATGATTTGAAAGTTAAGGATGTGTATTTGTTGCAGTTACATTGTTTTATTATTGAATATTTAAAATTCTAGCTTTCGGAATGTCAATTTTAAATGGTTTGTTACAGGTTTTTACATTTAGTATAACAGATTAAGAAAGTGTGAACACAAAGGATCATTAACACTAACTACAAATTATGTGATTAAGTTCTGCATTTATAATCTTCTGCTTTAAAATACACGTTTGTATCTCACAAATCCCCTACATTTCCAACAAAATGTTAGATAGGGTGTCAATCATGATATTGATATCATAAAATCATGAAGTAGGGCTGTATTCCAGCTTAAGGGAGATTCTGTTATAAGGAATGATTACCTGAGCTCTAAATTGTGTAGTATCTGAATAAATATATTTATTTTAGATAAATGTAGTACTTTGATAACTTTGATAATCTTGTAATCAATCTTTTGTTCTTTTCTGATTTAACTCCTTGACTACGAACACTGAAAGGCAATCTCTCAGGTACCACATTCACAGACTGTCATCATTGAACTGTCTAGGATTATGGAAGCAGTCTATGTGGAACGACTATTCAGGGATATGTCTTCCATGCAGACATTCTTACTTCATGTAGGAATACTGTTTTTCCTACTGTAACTACTGATTTTGTAATGGTATTCAGTTTAGCTACTAGCTGCTCTCCTTCAATAATGACTTATTAAAGGGTCATTGTTGCAGAAAAGGTATCACAATTTATATTTTTTTCCACGTCTTTCTTTGAAGAGTTGCACCATAAAAGCAAGCACTGAAAGAAGGACAGTCCTTCCATGCCTATCTGCACTTCTGTTGGACAAGAATGCACACCAAAGTTTCTACTGTTTTCACACAGTTCAGCACAGCTTACAAATGTATACTTAAATTTAATAGAAACAAGACGATTTTTATGTTTGAAGTAATTTGCTAATAGATGAATGATATGGGTTTAGTTTTCCTGTCTGTAAAACTGAGATGATTCTTTCTCCTGTGTGTCACTCATTCTTTATGTAGATTGCATGTGCTGTCTCTTAACAGTTGTTTACACTGCCCAACAGTATGGCACTCAGCCTTTCACATTCCTGATTACTAACAAGAATCCCACTGCATAGACTATCAACTCTTAAAATTTAATTTAGCCAAAATAAAAAAAAAGTCTCAACTTTTTCATGCCTTGTTCCTTTCTGTCTTCTTCATAAGGCTTTGATCATACTCTGAATGTAACAAGTGAGACAATCTCTGCATTTTCCTCTGTGTACCTGACCACCCCACAGATAATCTTTACAGATCATTATTATTCTCCTTCCTGACAAATCTAATGCTTCCCCTTCTCCCTGAAGTCATTATTAAGATACTTCTAACCTTCCCAAATTAGCTGCCAAATCACCCACCTTTCTAACTCACTCTAACTCATTATGTGCTTCCATCAATGAGCTGGTTCTCCCTGCTAGTGCACCTTTGTGTCCATACTAGTTCTCTAACACTCATCTCTGATCAGTGTGTGTGCTTTCCAGCTCACCTCAGGTATCCACATCACCTCTTCTCCCTTTCCAACAATTTTTTGAGGTTTGTTTGTTTTTTTTTCCCCCGCTCCTGTAAGCCAGAAGGGCCCTTCAGCAAAACATGTCCTTTTCTACCACCTTTGCTACCTGCCAGTGTTCAGCTGGGTTTTGCACTGTGCTTGTTAAGAAGTAATTGATTAGCAATATGTAGTATGACCTGACTTCTAAAGACTTCTGCTAGCCTCTAAGAATTTTTCACATGACCCGTATATTCTAAAGTGTTCATAATTTCCTAAAGTGACAATCAAGCTTCCTGTACCTCTTTGAAGCACTCTTTATGATGATTCTTGAATTCCTACTTTGTCATACAAATATAAGTGCGTTAGGAAATGCTGATAAGTGCACTCAGCTACTTGCCTAAAGGTACCAATGTATAAATGCGACTGTGTACGACAAAACCAGCTGCAGTGACAGGCTTACTGTGCTGTTGTCACCACTGAAGACTCAGTATCTTTCAAAGGAATAAGCATAATAAAATGATCATTAGGACATAACAAATGTAAGTTGGGATCACAAATTTTGACAGGCTGAACAGCTGAAAGGCAGGTTCATATCTATCCTCCTAAATCAGCTTGGCTTATTATAGGAACACTGTAAGTTTTGCCTAATGTTTATTTATTACTAATGTTTAGGACAAATGAGACCCAGAAGCATTAATTTGTGATGTATTGTAGTGACTGTAGCACTTTGGTGCTGACGTGTATTGATTATTTTGCCCTTCTAGGAAGACGTCTTTGATCAATTAATCACCTAGCTAAGATATTACTCCATAAATTACAATCATATTTGAATGAAACCCAGTAATTATCATAGATGAAAATTGAATTTTTATCTAGTGACCTGAGATATCCAATTTGTAGAAACAGTACTAATGCATTTCTCCCATTACAAAGTTCTGTGGTACATACAAAGGGCGATAAAGTCAAGAAAACACCATGAATAAAAAAGAAGTAAAAGTTAGACATTTTTCCCATGTTAACTCCTCAGATTTATTGGATGGCTGACTGTGGATCCTGAATCTCTATTCATTCTTCAGTCAGACTTACCAGCAGTAGTTATTATCTAGTTGAAATAAAACATTGGTTTGTATCTTTTAGAGATAATTTGAGGTCTTGACTATAAAAGTAGCTGGTTGTTTAAGAATTGTTTTAATTGTCCTTATGAAACTAGTGGTTTTTTTTCTGTCTGTGTTATAGAACATTTCTTTTAAAGATACAGATAAGCTATACATCCAGTGAAGTATGGTGAAAATGGTTATGTTTGAGACTGATACTGTGTGGATCTGGAATTATATTTCCCTATTATAGAATGGTATATGCAAAGAAAAGGGAGAGTGGAGGAGATATGAAGGAAAAGACTACCTGATCTTCTGGGGAAATAAACTTCTAAAAATAACCCCTCTTAAAATTTTCTTTTCAAGAAAAAAATTCACCTTTTACATTTTTCACATCACAAGCTGTCTAAAGGTTTAGCTTGCACAGAAGCTATGTAAAATGTGAGATAGATCACCCGAGTCATTGCCCTTACAAATTTTACACTGTCTCTTAAGAAATCACAAGGATGTTTTAAATTAAAAAAGGTGGTGTCTGCACCACTTTGCTAACATTACTCTTTTTCTGAAAGATCCCTGTGTAAAACCTTGCATATGTGCCATTATGCACATGCTAAGTTAGTTTTTACTTGATGTTTGTAAAATACTGTCTAAAAACTGAGTATCCTGAAGAATTTTTATAAGTAATGAATGCTAACTAAAATTTGAGTTATTAGAGTTTATTTTGGTATTGCATCCACTCTTTCACATGTCAGCTTCTGTCAGAATATCCCAAGGCACAGAGCCCTGGCAGAATTAACATCAGAGGAAAAGACTTGAAGTCTTCACAAAAGCCTCCTTCTTATTCTTCAGTTAATTGATTCAGAGCTGGAAAGTCTACTCCTTGGATTACTTTTGCCTCCTGGAGGCAGCCTCAAGGGAAATACAGCTAATGCACAAAGATGCTTTTCACAGAAAGTAGTTCCCTCATCAGAAGTGGTCTTTAAGTAATGGTGAGAGGGATTTGGGGTTGCATAACCTGGGCCAAATGTGCATGAAATCAAAACTTAGGCCATTTTGGTTCACAATTAAAGCAAGTTTTGGTGTACAAGGATTGGTTCATTTCTCCAAAGTTAATCTCCAGGGGGCGAACTGCTCTTGATCCAGTAAAGCAGCTGCCATGTTTGTTACCAGAGGGATAGAAAGTTTAACAGACATTTTAAAGTTTAGATTGCTCTGGTTCCAGGTAGAAGTTTGAGCTGTAAAACAGTGAAATAACAGAAATGGCATGAAGTCCTGATGTCTTCACCTGAAAGGATGAAGATAATTGACTTGGACTGAGTTGCTGGAAGCTTGTCATCTCAGTGCATTTTACAGCAAAATTAATATGAAGTCAGAAATTTATGCATCCTGACAAAACCATTCACTTTCATAATAACAGTGAATCTAAGCATTTCCAAGGAAGCTTTCAAGCAGGATATAACTTGTATGTAAAAAAGATACTCTTAAGGACTAGCATGTCATACAGCAAGTCACACAGCATTTCACAGATGTACATTTAGGTATGCATGTATTTATATTTATTCAAAGACAAAAAATGTTTACATTAATCTAAGTTGCAACTTGGTGGAAAGAATTCTAGGAAGTCTGTCTCTGAGTTTAAACTCTTAGGATAGGAGAAAGAATATGCAGTTTCTGCCTAAGAAGGTTCTCACCCCATGGACAGGACCCCAAGCACCATGACAGTAGAGGTGCAGAGTGAGTACTTCATGATGTGGTTCACAACTGGCCACTGATCTCAGATGATAAAAGAGGAAGACAACAAAGATCTAGCGTAACTTTTATCTCATTTAACCCAACATGATTTTTATTTGAAATAACCAATGTGTAACACAGGAAAGACAAACTAATTGGGTAGGTAGTCTTGGATTTAATTTTGAAAAAGTCATTAAAAACAAACATTTAGAATGCTAAGGGTAAAATGAGTATAAGATTAGACTCAGATACTATAACCACCTGCCTTTGTAGAAATTGCTGCTTGAATTGATATGAGTAGCTGAAAATTCCTTTGCTTTGTGTAGGGAAAAGTAAAGTATAATTATTAGAATACTGTAGTTGCTGCTGTGCTGTGTGATTAATCTATACCTAAAGACTTGGAGAATACAGTTGTATAAGTCTTTCTTTTCTCTCATTTGAATTGTCAAATGCCTTCAGACTGCGTAGGGGATAAAGGGTAATGATGGTTTGAAGTTGTGTCATGCTAAGCAAACACCCACATGATGGTATGTATAAGAAATATCTTACACAGTGTTCTAGAAATCTTGAGAAGATCTTAGCAGCTCCTACAGCTCCATATATGACAAAACCAGGAAACCTGTTACTGGTTGTACTGACACAGAAGTGACTTAAATACAGTAAAGACCTGCCTGTGCTACCTTTAAACCACGTACACTGTGTATAGGTAACAGTTTAGGACAGAGCATCGTGAAGTTTAACATGAAATACTATAGCTCTGCCTTAAAAATCATGGTGTATATTGCTATTCCATGAACAGCAGTATTTCAAATAATTATATCAAAGCTCGTTCAGATGTCTTATTACAATAATCAAATGATATATTAAAAAAAACCCACAACCAAACAACCCACAAACCAAACAACCAGAAATAAGGTCTTTTCTGTCACTGTCCCCCACCAAGGGAGGTTCTGAAAGAAACAAATTAATTAATTCCAGACCCATGATTAAAAACTCCATTAATTTTAGTGGTGTTGCTCTAGAAACATCTAGCTTAAACTAGATAAGTATCCAGCCCTTTTTCCAGGCATATGTTCAACAGAAAAACAGACACAAAAAAATATCACAGCAATGATTGAAGGATAAGATGTTTGTTACTGAGGAAAAAGTGTATCTGGAAAGCTACAAACCACAAATCTATTTTTATAATGCCTACACTTGAAAAATCTAAGAACTTAATATCTTGCACTATTTTTACTAGGGTTCACCAGGTAGAAAAAATCCTCTTTGTAGAAATTCCATGTGACTTTGCAATCCACATCAGCATATCATTTCCTTTTTAGTTTGTTTAGTGAGGCATTAATCAAGAATTCAGGTGCTGGGATTTCTGTGCAACATAGATAACTCTGAAAAACCTTTTTCAGATCTATACAGAGTAATGCATATAGAAGAAAGGGTATAGGAAAAAGCATGAGCCTCCAGGTTTCGGGGAAAAAAAATTCCACTTACACAGTTATGAAAATTTTGTCATTTGAAAAAATATAGTAACAAAATAATAAAATTAAAAAGTCCATGTACTGGATTTGGATTTGATATGGAATTTATAATGCCAGTTCATCCTTTGGTTTTCCCATTAAAAAAAAAGTGCAATGATTAAGTATATGCATGGTATCAGCATTAATATAAGAGTAAATTAAGTGGTTCTGAATTAGGAAATGAGTTTATAATGAACTCAATGTGATTTCATTGAGGTAAAAGAAATTTAAACTTGATAACTATTCATAAGAAGAATAGGTACTATGTTAGCATTCTGTGTCCCTGGAGGTGAAAGAGCCTTGACAGGACTGTTTCATTAAAAAGCTGACATGACTTTGTCCTATAGGATTTGCTGGCTTCGCTAGAAAATTTGCAGTCATATGACACACATGTTCTTCTATTCCTAACAGATGAACAAGTCTAATTTAGTATATATATATACAATTAAATCTCTCTATGGCTCTGTTGGAGTGAAAGTTTGTTAAACTGTTTTTAAAACATTTAAATCAGAACTGTTGGGCGTAGGACCTTATAATTCAAGTTACTTGTTACTAAAGGGAAATGTCAGTATACGCCATCAGTTTGGAAAAGGGAGCAGCTAACAGGATAGTCACACACATTGGGACAGACCTGAATACATTTTTATTGAACAGATTCTAAATTATTTGATGAAGCTGTTGCAAATTGGATTCTATCTAGACTTGAGAGTTTAAAATATTTCCGATTATTTAATTCAATTTTACCCCTCTTTCTAATGAAATAAGGCCTGTACTGACCTTAAAAACTTGAGTTATTAAAATATTGAGTGGATTTGCACATAGACCTGTGGACATCTAAAATTAATTAATTTGGAGTGGTGATCAGTAAGATGTGTGCTACTGTTTAAAAATAATTATCAGAGCATTTTATTTTAATACATATCTATGCACAGAATTCTTTCAACCTTAAAATATGTGTTAAAAGTCAATATTAGTGTAAATAAAAAAATCCAGTAATTTTCTTGCCAGTTTATATTTCCGTACTCCCATAGATGACCTTTCCGTGGCTCAAAGCAATTTCTTGGGAGGATGCTGTTTGGAATACACAACATGAAAAATGCTTTCTAGGTGATCACCTACTCTCAACAGACTGAAAAAGATTTCCAAGCATTGTGACATAAAATCTGAGAAACATTTGAAGATGAGATATAGTTAGAAAGGTCTGATCTGCAAATTGTGAATACTTTCCAGGTGCACAACTTCTATGAAGTCTTATATAGGCAGTTTTAGTTAGAATTTTCCAGTATTATTAATCATCTGCCAAAGAACCAAGGACATGATAGAGGAGGTACTTTTGGCAGATGAGTTATCGTCTTGTAGGCTTTCCTAGTGGCTGTTCTTTGCACCCTTTCCCTTGTGTCTCTAGACTGGCCACCCTTGCTATCTCCCCAGTATGAGATTCCCAAGGAAATACATAAAGCTGTCAACAGGGGAAACAGATGCTGGCATTTGTTAGATACCATAAAATCTGACTCTCTTTCCACTAGCTGTCTTCAAATACAGATGCAGCACAGGGTGAATTTTCTCTCCAGAGCTTTGGACTGAAAGCCTGAACTGAACAGAGACTGAAAGTTTAATTCCACAAATACACAGTTCAAGGAATATTGCATAGGAGCACTGCATATTTGCAGTTTACATAATTATATAACCAAGTCTTTGAAAGAGCTATAATCTTCCTAAACATTAATGCTTATAGCTGAGGTTTAAGGTAGCATAGAATTTGGAGGTGGCAAACAATTCTAGAAGCTGTAGGGAAGCAAAACATGTATTTTCCTAAAGTTGTTTAAGGATGGTTATTTTATTTTTCTTTTTTTTCCCCCTCTCTATTTACCAGAGTCTTCCCTTCTGTGTTAACGTGGTATAACACTCCTGAAAGTAACCTCCAAGTGCTAAATCCTGATCTTCTTGCCTCTCCCTCATGTCTTTTGCTTTCTTTGTTTTTCCTGATTTCTACTTCAATTATGCAGACATTTTACTACCTGGTTCTGCTTGTACTGGCGATGTTTATAGCAATGTGTTTTTCTGAGCATCATTCATGAATAGCACAAGTGGTTTTCTCTTGTGTATTGCTAAAGGTTCAATCCAGTTCTTGGGAATAATTGGTTACTTTTTGGTAACACTGCTTACTGAGTGAGGCTTGAGTCTAGTTAAGTCACTGGGCTTCCAGCAAACATCAAAATGATGTAGTAAGCTTCAGGGACAAAAGGACATGTGAAGGAATTCCTTTTGCATTCCTTTCAGTGCTTCCCTAATGCAGCAGAAATATGAACCAGATCCTGTGTTCCTTCCAAGTGATTACAGCACAAGATCACATGGTCTTTTATAATATCCTCACACGCACTCTTCTCCCCCTCACCTTTAGGGAAGCTAGTGGATAAATATATTATCCAAAAATTTAAATATTAGGTCACACTTAGACCTAGCCTGTAACAAAACTACTCCTTTTTCTGTTTCTGCACTATTAATGATTGTCATATCTTGCTTAGAGTTAACTCCTTGTGTGTCTTTGGTTGCCTGCTTGATTTTTTTTGTCGTTTTGTTTTGTTTTGATTGGTTGGTTTGTTTGTTTTTGTTTTTCAATCCAAGAGGTCCTGGTATGTAAATTTTCTAACAAATTTCATCCAGAAATTTCTAACTCATTTACTAATCAACATCTAGATACTGTGTGAACTTTCTTATAAATTTGTTAGTCATAAAGCCTATTTTATTGCAACACTCCTGGTTAAACTTAAATATTTTCAGAAATACTTTTTCTTCAAGGATGTTCCTGTCTCAGTAGTATAATTCAATTTTCCAACACTTGTATTTTCTCATCTTATTCTACTGTAGAGTCAGAGACTTTAAAGCAGATATTGGGATGTCCATTTGTTAACATAGGCTTTCATAATCATAAACCACCCCATTTTTAATCATCACAACTCTTTCTGGGTAGAACTAATCAAACTTCAATTTCATGGGAAGCACCAATATCTTTAAAATATTTATTCTGATTCATTATATAAAAAAAAAAAGAGTATTCACGATATCTCTGTCAGAAAAAAAATTCTGAAGAGCTTAAGAAAATTTCTGTCCTTCTATATTATGTACTGACATAGGATATCCAAGTTCTCCAAATCACTCTGGGGCACCTGGGACTTTGGGATTTCCCCAAACCGGAAGAGTTCCATGTTACTGATTAAGGATATTACAAATGTTGAAGCCTAGGGTTCCAGAAATCATCTGTACTCAACTGTTTCACCATTTTGTGTGTTTCACATTGTGTTCCCAAAAAATTAAAAAAAAAAAAGTCTAAGAAAGCACAGTTTAAGTTTTGAAGCTACTACTGAATATAATACTTGCAACACTGCTGTACTTTGAACGTTAATTTGCAATCCTTTGACATTGTTGAGCATGTTGTCTCCTGAAGGCAGAAAAAAAGCCACCTACTTGGACCACATCCTTCCTCTCAAGACAGACATTAGTCTGGGTATTCTCATGCAGTTCAAATTATAATTTGAAATATTTCATTAATGAATTCACTATGTTCATTATACCAACTAGTTATTTAGATTTTTTTTTTTTAAACTTTATTATCAGAATTTTATGCCTTAAATATGCAAGTGAAGATTTTGTGCAGTAGCACTTAGGCCAAACTGGTTCTTAAATCCATGTCTGTGTTTCCACAGGGGCTCTGATGCCAAACTTCAAACAAGTTTGAATGAGAGAATCAATTAAAGCAAGTTATGAGACAATAGTTTAGAAGCTAATCTCACAGTTTTTGTAGTTTTTAAATAAAACTTTTAATGTCTTTCCAAACTAGACCTCAGAGGCCTCTAATAGAAGAAGAATCATGTTCTCCTCATTAACATTCATTAAGCATCAGTTATTAAAAAAAATAGCTTGCTAACAATACTTGGCAATTGACTATGTTGGTATAAAATCTTGCATTTATGAAGTTTCAGTAGAGCAGACTCAGATTCTGTGGTCAGCATATTCCCTTAGTAGCTTTATAGACATTTCTAGATGAATAGCATCAATTAGTTTCTTAGCGTAGCCATATATCTCATTTTCCTCATTAAGAAATGACAGAGCTAGATCCTTAAAGATGCTTAAGTCCCTACTGTTTTCATTAGATATTGAAAGGACTCTACTGCTTGCAAGATACAATGTATGTAGCTAATTTTCAAACTATGAGGTTCATACCTTCCAATATTCTGAATGTAATCTGTAAAGTAAAATACTACTGTATCACAAAGTGAATTTGCAGGAGATTCTTAGACACCAACAAGGAGCAAAATTAAATATCATGGAGTTTCTACTAGATCTATGATTTTGTTGGTGGTGTAGAAGTAGCAAGATGAACAGTATCTGTTGCAGTGGTGCAGCAAAACTTCTAGAGAACTGCTATTTTTATTTTTCTTGTAGCGTAGCTGTCATGGAGAGAATGGTCAATCCAGTTTCACATTGTGCCTGACAGCCTTGATGCTGCTGCATCTTTTGTGTGCCTTTTCTGACATCCAAGCTTCTGCCTCATAATGTCTCATGATAGGCCTGAGCCCTTGCATAAGGAATTTCTAGAGAATTGCCTATGTTTAAAGCTGTCCCTCCATATAAAACTGTGCAGCCCATGTCTTTATTGCATGAAGGGCAACTCCCAAAGTCAGAAAAGTCTTTCTTGTGACTTTAGCAAGAGCTGGAAAAGTATCTATAGATGATGATATATGTATTGTATCACAACAGTGTCAGGTAATCTAAATTGTTTTCCTTCATATATAAACTGGCAAAGTATAGGCTGCGTCCTTTGCAGCAGTGAAATGGGCGATGTGATGTACCCAGGAGCGTGGCTTTGGAAGCACAGCAAAAAAGGTACTTGGAGCAATTTGTTAGAGTACTTGCTGTTGATAGGGTTCTTTGTCTATCAAGTGTCAATTTCAGTCATTTTGGAATTTGCACATAAATATACCTGTCTGTTAGTCGTAATATTTGGAATGTGGAAAAGAAGTGTAATTTCTAAAAATGCAGAAATGTAGAGGAAAAAAAAAGAAAGGTTATATTTCCAAAAATGTTTTCACCAAGGAGAAATTTCTCTTTCAGTGAGTGGCTACTTCAGAACTATATTGAGGAGGAGCTAGTTCTGAGTGTGAGTTGTCTTACAACTTCTTTAAGTTAGATAAAATTTGGAGCCAACTGTCCAAGTGTTGTGGTAATGCAGAGATGATGACCATGTACAAAGACGTCTAGGCAGTATGGGACTGAGATAGAGAACAGTATTTTGCCTCAATCACATTGTTCAGTGAATGAAAAACAATGCATATCTATCTACAAATCTGTTTGCAAGTATCTATGTTCTCATACGTAATTTCACACAAGTTACATATACTTGTAATATGTATGGACATATATCCATTTATAGAGGAAGAGACTCTTTATACTAAGATACTTCCTATATATTTTAAGTACTATTTCTTTGAAATGAAACATACCAGATTATGTGTGTATAGATGAATATATATCACTTCTCTGAACATAATAAACTCCCTTCATATACTGTTCACGATTTTTAATATGAAAAAAGCTATGTTTCTATGTAACATTGCTGTGAGAAACATTTTTGATGTTAAAACCTAGAAATTTAAATAAATAATTTGCAGTTTCAGCACATTTCGGGGAGCAGGGTATACAGATTTTTTTTATGGAAATTGAGTGTTTCTTCTAAAGAATGGGAATACTTTAAATTAGAAACAGTCTTTCAGTAATGACAAGTATTTTGATTGTTATGCTGTGCTACTTAATGTAGAACTTCTTCTGCAGTAAAAGGTTAATTAGTTGGGAAATGAAATACAGAAAACTATCACGAATAAGATGGTATTAAGTCTTCCTTTTCCTGCCTGTCTCACTGTCTTTTTCTAGAATATAGACATAGAAAGGGCAAAGGTGACGGTGTAATTGGACATTCCTTAGCAAACTGCACTGTCTTGATTCATACACACAGTGGGAAGTAAATGGATTTCATTTCCCTATAGAATATTACAAGCTTCACTGGGTCTTTAGTTTGGGGATTTTTATTTTTTTTTTACAAGAACAGTGCAGTTGCTTTCTAGTTAAACTTCCTCAAGTTGTTTGGTAGGAGCGTGTAGGTGTAAATCATAGACTTTCCTGTCTGCCTCTCAGTAGGTTTTGCCAAGAGGGTACTTTCTCACTCCACACTCTCCACCACAGGAACTGATCAGAGGGAAGCAGGTAACCAAGGCACAATGAGCTTGATACATTATCAATGCCACTGCAGTCCTAGAAAATATAGTATCCAGACATTTTCTTTATAAGTTCTGTATAAAGTAAAGTTTTATTGCTCTAGCCATATGCCACTAATGTGGAACAAATCACTACTAGGTGCAATGAAAATGATGAAATTATGAAGGCACTTATATCCACAAAACATTTATGTAACAGGAAGAAAAAAATAGGTTAAAGTTAACAGAAATAATACCTGGTCAAATTTATATCCACAACTATGCCTTTGTATGTACAGATGTACAGAGTAACAAATATATGAAACTCATAAACTTGCACACACACAAGAGTACACACCCAAGTGTGCACACACACACTTGTATTCAGTATTTAGTTTAAAAATCTCTTTCTTGCCTTTGTCTTCAAGTCTTACCCAACTCTTTTCAGTTCTTTCCAAATTTTGATAGTTTTCCACTCTGTCATCAGTATTACCTAGCTGTAACAGGGTGTTAAGAAGAAATTGTGGTACATATTAGGCAATTTGACAGTTTTTAACCCTTATGCCTGTATATTCTTAATACTCTGAAGTCCTTCATTCCGAGTGTTATTTTCACCCAGCAGAGGAGCAGAAAAAGGGCTATTTAAACATAATTCAACTTGAATTTTGAATACTGAATGTTTATAATTAAAACTTCTAAACAATTTACACAGCTAGTAATAAGTACAAGAATACATTTGTAGATTTCTTTAGATAAAAATAATTTGGGCAAATAATAATTTGCTCCTGAAAAGTTTAAGAATAGAATTTGAAACAAGGATTTATACAACTTTGTTCAATGACTCAAACTCTTCAGTTTCTTCAGAGATTGTAGCAGGATAATTTTTAGTTCAACACATTTATGTTTTGTACTTTCATATATATTCAAATTTAGAGGGAGATGAGCAAGAGCAGTAAGTACAAGACATCATCTCTTTCTGATATATTTAGAGCAAAGCAAAATTTCAGTCTAATAGCAGCCTTGGAAAAGGGGCTTTTAACGGTGCACACTTGATTTTCATATATCTAAGCAGAAATTTATATTGCAATGAAAGGTTCAAGCCAGTGACATGCATATATTTGGTGAGGCACATCATCTTGGACTCGTCAAGACACATGACACTCCTGTTACTTTAGGATACATCCTTAATAAGCACCAATCAATAATTCTAAAAATATTGTGTTAAAAACCCACACCATGATGGGACTGTAACCCCAAAATTGACATTATTTCCTCTTAGTTTTCAATCTGGAATATAATGAGCTTGCAAAATGAGCCCAAACTCATTCAAACTCTCTACTGTGTAATTTTGATGTGTATGTGTACAGGAAAGCGGGAAATATTCTTGAGCTTGTTATCAAGTGAAACAAGGTTAATTAGTGACTAGAATAGCATCAGCATTTATTTCACTGCATTGTATTTTACCACCTGCTTTTTTTTGCTTCAGTATAAGATTTTCCAGGTTTAATGCAGTAAAAGAGAAACCGTTGCTTTTCTTATTTCAAATCACTAATTAATGTATATTTAATATACAGAGTGGGTTTGTTTTGGGTATATTGCCTATCTAGACTCCAAGGAAACTCAAAGCTTCCAAGGATTGCTCAGTGATTGAGCATTCAAAGGTACAATGCCCAGAATTATAACTGGATTCTCAAGAGCTCTATGAGGAGCAACCTTCAATATAGCAAGGGTTTTCAAAAGTCTCAAAGTGTAGTGTCTCAGTACTTTGAAAATAAAACCATTTATTCAATATTTAAGTACAAAAAGCACAGTACTGTGCATTCACTTGCTTGAAGATGGAGTGTATGGACATATTGTTTTCTATACAAAGGAAAACCCAGATTTTTTAATTAAGATCCAGCTGGGAGTTAAATGTTGAACATATTTTTACCTTTTCAGGTCAACACAACACTTACCTGAGTTTCATGCTTTTCATATTGCTTTGTATTCTAGAATAATGTAGTGCCATTTCAATGGGGTTTTTTTACCTTCCTGTGGTTGTAGGGAACTGAGTTCCATTTGCCACAGAGATTTCCACACAAATTCAAATTCTGTCTTTGGCTTCTGTCACTATTGTGTATTCAGGAAATACTCTATTCAAAGATTTTTTTTAGATAGTTTTGGGGTTTTTTTTAATAGCAAAAGAAGTTGAAATTCCTTACATATAATATTTGAGTTTTCTATATATCCAAATTTGAGGTCCTAAATGCAGAATTTTTAAAATAAAAATTACCCTCTGTGTTGTGATTTGTATTGTCAGTGAAGGGCAATGTAAGGCAAAAAAAAGTGAAGCAAGTAACTGTGTAATATTCAGTGCCTATGTCTGTGAGCATACTTGCCTAGTCCAGCTAGTGCTAAATGCTGCAGTATGTCCTTTTTTCATAGAATTCTACTATCATTTAGGTCAGAAGGGATCTCAAGGTCATGTAGCCAAGCCTCCTGCTTTATAGAGGTCTATCTTCTCATTTTTTCTTGGAAGAAATCTCAGATTAAGACTTGAGTTTGTTGCTGTTGGTTGCAGTAATTCAACAGTTGTCTTCCATCCACGGTGGAACAGATCTTCTACCCAAAAATCCAAAATAGGAGTACTATATGTAAATTTGAAACCTGTCCTATTCTGCAATCTGTTACAAAATAAAAATAAAGAAATAATCTAAAGTACAATGTACATGTAGAAGCCTCTTTTAGGTATTTTCCAATAAAAGGGATTTATTCAAGACTGCTGAGGTTGTTAATGGAGTTACATTGAGTTTTCCAGCTAAGTTTATCTGTTCTTTCCAGGGTGATTTCCCAGTTTTGGTACACTCTTAATATTACATGTACCATTCAAGAATTCAGGTAAGTGGCTTTCCTTGTAAAGAAAATAAGTAAATAAATAGTAAACTGCAGTATTTAAATTTTCATAGGCTGTACTTTGTAAGCTAGGAGCAACAATTGTTCTATATACACTTTCCTCACAGCCTGATCCTCTAAGGTCCATTACCAGAACAGACCACAATATTTAATCCAAACTAGAAAAGCACACTCAGACTCCATTATAAAAATTTCCACTCATGAAATTACTATAGAAACTCCTAGTATGCAACAGTTAATTTATTCATTTCCCCTGTACAGTCAATCATGAAGTGTAACCAGTATGGAGATGCCTACCTGAAACTGCAGAGTTGAAGCACAGTGTTAATGCATTGTTCCGTCATCATTATGCCTGACATTTAAGCAGCACAGTTACTCCTCGTCAATGCAAAGAGAGATCAGTTCCAGCCTTGGCACTGTCAGCTCATCTTGTTGCTATGAATGACAACCACAAATTACTAATACTTTTTTTCCATTTCATCTCCTACACAATTCTGTCTTCCAACTAGTCTGTTCTTCTTCAATCAAGCAAAAGATAAACCCAAAGATCACTTCACAGCTCAGGGTACCATATGAGGTCTCCCAAGGAGGAGAAATGTGCTGAGAACATGTATAATCATGTTTTGAATGCTGCAGCATATGTGACAATAAGCCCTCTGAAACAATTCATACAGTCAAAGTTTCATTTAATAACATTATCTATTCCAGTAGCAGTTTTAAACAACCAGCCCAGGCTTCAAAACCTGGCCAGGAATATATATGACAAATGGTGAATACATTCAGTTGAAAAGCACTGTCAATAACAGGAAAATGCTCAAAAGAAGTTTAAGTAAGCTTTAAAAAAAATTACCTCATATTGAAAGGCTTCTGTAGTTCTTGTTTATTGCAAAGAAGGGTAAGGGAAGAGTTAATCATGGATTATAAATTCCCAGCAAATAGTAATATATTGACCACTGAAGGCTAAATAAACTCACAGAGTGAAAAACAAGACCCATAGCTGAAGACTGCAGTTTGAAAACAATAAAGTTGGGGATAATATTCATCTGTACAACATGAAGATTATATTCCACTGAAGCAGACTACCAAGGCAGTAATTAATCTGTTGGTTTACAATTCAGATGGTATATGGGTTGCAAAGATATTCACTATTTCACCTGCAAGTTACTGAACTTTGTATTTTCCAGTTATATGGAGAGAAGAGCACTTCTGTCTCTACAGGAACTGTTAAGAGAAAAAAAAATAAAAATCTGTGGCCTTCTTTATACAGAATGGTCACCTCTGGTTTTAAAATTTTTGTGATACCAAACACCTAAAAGTAACAGAATAAATTTTAAAAAATTATAGAAAATGCACAGATTGCATCAATTTTGCCCGGACAACCCTTTAATTTGTCATATGGCACTGTCAGAATGATGTCTGTTCAAAAGCAGTGTAACTCACAGACTAAGAATGGGAGACGAGATGAATGATGCCATGAGAATAAAATGCATCCATCAGCTCAGTACATCTTTGTTATGAGGTGATTTCTTATACATGGCACTATTTAGTTTGCTTTCCTAAACAAATATATAGAGTATAATGAAATATATGAATGCTACCCACAACTTTTAGATGAAGTTCCAATTCTTACATTTTGTATTTATTCTGTATTTCATTATTATAGGGTACTTGTTTCATTATATTGAATTATCTCAGTGCTGTAATGAAAACCATTAATTTTTTAAAATCAGCATGAGTATAAACAAAAAGGAAAGGAAAAAAACATTTCATGTCACTCAAACTCGATTGCTTTTTTGATAGACTTACAAAATTAGTGGATGAAGGATATGCAGTAGTTATATTTGCATTTTAGTGAAGTATGATATTGCCTTTGAAAAACTTACAAGAAGGATCCACATTCACTTGAATATGATTGCTCTTACACGGAGGAAAAACTAGATGAAAGACAAGGAATAAAGTGAGGTTTAATATGGGGTGAAGTGTAGATGGATGCTCAAACATATGCATTAAAATTCATTTTATTCAATGCATTCTCCTCTGGAAGAGGGAGTAAATAGCATAGATAACTTTGTAAATGAGCTGGAAAGTAAGTTTTAATCATGAGATGCTGGATCAGTAGAAAAGTCTGCCTTTTGTCCCAGTTTTGTGAATGAGTCATCATGATGCTGTGGCATTCAAAGCAGGATCCAGTAAACAAATTGTGCCTACACTGTGGTCTCCAAAGACAGAAACAAAACTGAGCAAGTATTACAAAAAATTGCTTGCTGAATGATTCTCTGTTGATTACCTGAATGATTCCATGTTTTCTAGCTTGAAATAAGTTAGTCTAATATGTATTTTTCTCCTCTTCTTATGAGTTCTTAATGATTTAGTAATAGAAATAACCCTATACACTGAAAAAAAACCCCAAAGCAAAACAAAAGTCAAAAATAGAATGAGATTGCCAAGTTTTTTCTGAGGTAGCCTCGAACACAATTAGTCTTTTGATAGGGGAATTAAAACAACTCTGTCTTTTATAGGTGGTCAAGTTTGCACCTTTGAGTTCCTTAAGAAAAAAATCTGCTTTACCTATTTTGATTACTGAAGGAAATGGTCTCTGGTTCTATTTTCTCACTTTCAGTAAGAAATCCAGAAGTTGTAGTGTAGCTCTAGTGCTGAGAGAGAAGGAAAGAGATTTCTATTTCTTCACCTCTTTCCTCCATGACATCATACAAAGGTGGAGAATGGCAGTGATGGAAAATGGCTGTACTCAAAGCTGCTTGCTGTAGAGCACAGATCAGAGTGGGCTCACTCCATTGGGGAGACTCCAGGGACAAGTTATTCCCTATGGGGAGTAATGGGAGAACCAGTGGGAGGTCTTGGACTAGAAAGCATCTTTTTTTCTTCAATGTCTGCTGAAACTGGCACTGATGTCAAACCATCTTTTACTTTTTCAGCAAATGATAAGTACATCATCTCAATAAATACAATATTGCTGTTTCTATTTAAAGGCTGTAGGCTTTCTATTGACTGGCTAAGAAAACATTTTAAAACAACTGCCAGGAGGACCAAAGATTGAAGAAACTGCCACTACTGACATCTTACTCCTCTGAGTAAGGACCTGAGCATGCTGTTAATAAACTGGTTTAAGTCCCTCCCTTTCCCAGTCTCATTGATGAAAACTGAAGCCCAGAGACACATGGAAAAAGTGTGTCTAGTAACAGAAAAAAAGGGGTAAATATGAGGAAATTTTGCATGGCAATTTTATGTGTCTTACCAATGAGACTTTTTCTGTATTTATTAATTATTTGGACAATTAGACTGTTAAAATGTTAATTGGAATAACAGTAACAATATTTCCATGTATATGACGCCTTTCTTCTTGCCCGGAAAATGATTTTGAGTGGTACTCTTGCTACAGTATATGGCAATTATGAAAGGGAGTTCATCCACACATAAAAAGAAAAAAGTATGCAATATATTTTACTTAATATCAGACATTTGATAGGAAAGAATGCTTAAAGCATTTTATAATTGAATACTAGTTAGGTAAATTTATATATTGAGAAACTTAAAACCTTACGGAGAGTGAACATTTTTTTTCTGTTTGCAAACTGTTTCAGAAAGATTTTTTTTGTCTTCTTTAGCCTGGGTACTACCATCTTTTTGAAAGCATTACCTCCACTTCTTGTTAAGCTCTCATCACAAAAAAACTGAACAAACTAACAATAAGAAATTGTTCTTCTTTTTTGTTTTAATTAGTAGGGGATTTATGTTCTGGATCCTTGTAGTCGTGAAGTATTACATGTGATAATCTCTTAAGAAATACAGATAGTGAAAACAGATAACATGGATATGTGCATCCAGTTTGATAGTGGAATCTTATACCATCCCTTTAATATATCAGTAAAAATATTTCATAGAAACCATATTATCTTCCTCATAATGAATAAGACATTGAAGATTACAGGGCTTCTCACAAAGATGGATAATTCTCTGTCTGATTTTACATATTGATAAACATATCTGATGCTTTGATTTTCCTTCTGATATGGTTAAGAGATGTGTTCAAATTCAAGACTGCCCTTAGGTCAGGTTCACTGTTCTGATTCCGAGTGTCTTATTCCACGTGTTACTTGCATAGTACGGTAATTCTCAGTATGATTACAGTATACAGGATCTATCCTTCTTTACTCTTGCTTTAAACAGAATTTCTTGAGGGAAGGACTTTCTCATGTTTCTACAAGGCTAAAATGTGTATAGAAATGAATCAGTCTAAATGATTTGGTTTCAAATGCTATTTCCCAAACTACAGTTTTGCCTATTACTATTGGCTATATGCTTCAGGTGCTTCAAGGCATTTGGTTTTGCCTCTATGATGCTTACGAGATGATTTTCTCAAACTAAGAATTACCAGCCTAGACTCACTAATGGCTATCAGGCAGCAGGCTCACTCAGCTATCTCAAATTAAGTGGGACCCATTAGTTTTGCCATCTTGCAGTGACTTGCATTTTTCATCCAAAGATATCTAAAAATTTACTTTCCCCCTTTTTTTTTTTTTTTAATTTCTGCTACAGCCAAATGCTCATATTGAAACAAGCTTATACTGCTTATACTAAAACATGCAGCCAGTATTTCCCCAGTGATTTATATTGTCACAGGAAAAGTCACAAGAAACTGAACTTTATAAAGCAAAACATCACCTATCAATGTGTTTTCCTTACACTTCCACCTTGTTTTTTAAATGTAAGGCTAGTGAAACAACAAGGTTTCTCATATTATTCTGCCTGCAAGTTTTGTCTGAATAGGAAAAGAGAAGAACATGCAATATTCCTGTCCCCTAGCACATCTTTATGCAAGCTATAGACTCAATCTGAGTGCAGTGTCCAGGCACAGCAGCGCCTACTCCTCTGTACTTAATGAGACCTACTGATTCTGGACATCTGAGTCAACAGTCATGCAACACACAGTGAATACAAGCATATTTTTTTCTATGAAATTATCAGACAGAAGTGCACCATCCCTATTAGGTCAAACCTTGACAGAGCTTTCACTCAGTTAATACTATAGAAAAATTAAAAAAGGGGGGAAGACCTGCCATAAAGACCATAAAGAGAGAGAAAATAATTGCAGCACTCTTCACTAAGGAATAATAGATCATATTTTCACACCACTAACTTGCCTTGCTGCCTGTACTAACAGCCTCTGAATCCTACCTAATTGTACCCCTTTGTTCCTCTGCCAGAGCACATTGTCACGTCTGCTTCTCTGGCTGTCTTTTTCTCTCTTCTCAGTGTATTCACTGACAAATTATGAGATGCTGAAGTATGAAGAAATGCAAACTGCATTATATGAAGTCTTCAGATCACTCAAATTAGCCACTTGACTGTGGAAACCTTTCCTTCTACATGTTGTTCTGTTACTGAGGAACAAAAGGACTTGTACAGATCTGGTCAAATACAGCATTTATACACAATGGCTCAGATTTTTGTCTCCATACGCTTTTTTTACAAAAGGAAAGTCGGGCTTTTCCTCTCATCCCGTTCTGTTACTTCCAAAGCTCTTTCTAAGGTAAGAAAAATGGATTATGGCAATCACATTTTTCCTTTTTTTTTTTTTTTAACACTTATTTCACATTACAGATTTCAGTTTATGAAATACTCAGTACTTTTATTGCTTGGAACCTCAGATATAAACTTTGGGGACATCTACATTTCTGTCTTCACATAAAGCTTTCAGATCTCAAGGTCCAGCCACTTACATTCTTTTGTACATTAACTTCTCATCTGCAGCTTGGATATCTGGGAATGAGCAAAATGTGGGGGTAGCTTTTACTTTGGTATTTTCAGCAAATCATTGATGGAAATATTTTCAGTCATATTTTTGACACTATTAAAAAAAATGAAATTATTAATAGAATAGAAAGTAATAAATTAGATGCATCAGGAAATCTATTTTCCTGCCACCTCTACCTTTTGGGAACTTTGTCTGTATATCCTATGTATAATGCTTTTTAGTATTAATATCTCATATGTTCATCATACTATCAGCATGTGAAATGATCAATACTTTTGTTTGCTTACTGTCTTCCAGAACAGTCTGTAGGGCTGTCTTTCAGCATATAATCAAATGGTTTAGGAGATGACAAATATAAATGTATGATTTTCTCAGGTATTTTTAATATATTTTTACTATAGGAAAGAGATAGGTACAATATTTATACAATTTGATCCACATACTAGGAATACCACAAATATTCTCTTCAAAAATTGTTCTGGTTTCTGAAATAAGAATTTACATATTATTCAGGAAGCCTAGAATATAGCTCACTTTCCATTTGTATGTATATGAACACTTAGGTTGATTTTCTGTCCAAAAGTTTTTCAGGTTGTTCTGTTGTGACTTGCCTGTCATTTACTTGTCATCAATATAATGTTCTAGGAATTGATTTCCAATTTCTTAGCTGTAGCTGCATTGTAATTAGGAGTCAGGCTGTAGCAAAAGGAAGTACTTGTATACTGAAATGAATCTGGACAAAAAACAGGGCAATAAAAATACAGTTGCAAAATTTTATATTTTCATACTACCAGGAAAATACCTGATTTGATGACATTCAACTGTTTTATTAAAAGCCTGAAAGTTGAACTTCAGAATTTTGTGTATGCAAGGACTCTAGATTGTAAAATTTAAAAAAACTATTTTTCTTTTACATACTTTTTGTACTCTGGACACTCTGGTTCCAGCCAGCTCCAATGGAGCCACCACAGGGCACAGCTCAGTCCTGCAGCCACAGTGGTGAGAAAAGGAGGAAGGGGAGGAGGTTCTGCAGACATCCAAGAAGGGATCCTTCTGCAGCCCTGGAGGACCCCACACCAAAGCACTTTTTTCCTGCATGTACTAGAGAGGACCATGGTAGAGCAGATATTCAGTCCATGGAGGGACCCTACACCAGGGCAGGTGGATGTACCCTGGAGGAAGCTGCAACCTGTGGAGGATCCCACTGAGGAGCAAGCTCCTGGCAGGAGAAGAGTCCACACAGGAACAGTTTTCTGTCAGGAACAGCAGTCCATGGAGGAACGATGCTGGAGTGTTCTGTTCCTGATGGACAGTACCCTGTGAAGAGAGCACATGCTGGCACAATTCTTGGAGGACTGCAGTTTATGGGAAGAATCCATGCTGGATTAGTTTGTAAAGGTCTGTATCCTGTGGCAGGGACCCCACACTGGAGCATGAAAACAGCATGAGGAGGAAGGAGTAGCAGAGTCAAGGTTTTATGAACTGACCACAGCTCCCACTCCCCCCATCCCTCTGCAACGTTCAGGGAGGAGAGGAGGGGACAGAAGAGTCAAGAATGAAGGAATGAAATTGAGAAAGGGAAGAAGGATAGGGTAGAAGTGAGGTGGTGTAATTTTGTCTGTTTCTCACCATCCTACTCTGTTTTTAATAAAAAAAAAAAACAACAAAAATTCCAAAAGTTTAGTCTGGTTTACCCATGCTTCCAATTGGTAAGCAAACTCTCTGTTTCCACCTTTACCCATGAACTTTTCTGTATCTCTCCTCTTGTCCTGTTGAGGAGTGGGAGTTAAGAGAGTTGCTGGGTGAGTGTCTGCCCAACAGCCAAGGTCAATCCACCACATTTTTAAAACAATCATAAATCACTGTCACTCACTATCTGCTTTCTCCCAAAGCCATAAAGTCAACAATACTATCATGATATATATAGTACATTTTCACTTTTCTAAAAGGTGGCAATATTATTTAAGGTGGATTCAATAATTCTCTATGCACCCTTGAAAGAGCCTGGCTATTGTGTGCCCCAAACCTTGAGCGCTGATAAGGTGTGAAAAGACCTGTCTGGAGGGGAGAAGTGTTGATTGCTCCCAATGTTTCTGTCCCCCGTCCCCCTTTGGCTCCTTGCAGATATGCTTTAACAAAAGGAAGAGACAAGTTCTGGGTAGATGGGACTCTGTCTTTTCTTTAGCTAAGTGCTCGGGCCGACTGCGCCGTGGGGCAGGCGGATGTCACGGCCCACACTGCCTCTAGCTCAGGGGGCTCATGCAAATCAACACCACTTGCTGTGGAAATCGGGACTGACACCCAGACATCTCAAGGGTGTAAGGGGACAGAAAAACATTGATCGTGGTGCACCCACCACCAAAGAACTGAAGACTTGGGCTGATCCAGTGAGATATCACTGGGTCCACGGGTGGTGAGAACCTTTTCTCTTTCTCACTCACTCCCCCTGTCTTTTCCTCTTTTCCAATAACTCTTTCTTCCTTTTCCTCGAAATTTAGTCGTGCCATAAAACAATTGCCTATGGAAATAACACCTTTATCCGTACCATTTATTGATTGTTTCATTAGGGAGAACTAATCGTTTTGTTGTTGTTCCTTGGAGTCGTTGTCGTGATTCTGCCACGCTGGTGGCCCTGCCATGCAGGGACAGCCTCTGTCAGGGGATCACAGAGATTCACCTCCCTCCTTGTCCACGGAGTGAGATGAGATAACACTCCAACTACCTACCTACATGCATGGAAGCCCAGAAATGCCACTGGAATTTGAGGATTGTTTAACTGTAGAGGTAAGAGGAAATTTCGGTCTGACTTATGTAGAAGGCTTTTTTCCAAGTAAAAAAATAAGAGGACGATTCTTCTCCACCTAATCTTTCTGAGAACGCAGCCAGAAGAGTAACTGAAATTACATTGGTAATAAGGTGACTTTTTATTCCTTCACTTTAATAAGGGACCCTCACTATATACATCTGATGCTGGAATAATTCGGTAGTCTTTATATTTGTGTGGTCACAGGAACAACTTTTTAATGTATGAGCTCTTAAGTTTGAAATATATTATTAAGTTTAGGAGGTAGAAATAACTTACACAGAAGATACTAGTTAATAAATTGTAAAAGTGACTGTAAATTATGCTCAAAGTAATAGTTCTAGAAACAAAGTTTTATCACATTATTATTTAAAAAACTGTCAACAATGACTCAGTATCTTTGTATTTTATTTATTACATACTAAACACTGTCTGATTAAAATTGAAATTAAGGAAATGTTTTTGATTCATTTACAGTAAATTTAATTTTTGATTAACATTCCAGAATGAGAAAAAAAAGATGAACATGCTATAAAACATACTAATGGTGATCATAATGATAATTGAGAATGTTCTTAGAATAGATAGTTTCATAATGAAGGCATCAAGACTTTGTGTAGATAATCCCCCCTGTAGGTTTTATAATAGGTAAAAATATCTCAAACTATTTTAAAAAAACTATATAGAATTTTAAAACTTTGCTGACATAAAATAAAAAAGGAAAATATTTCATTACAATTTTTTAATTTACATTCATGATGATGCTGCTTTGTTCCTTGCCTCTTTCTGTATATGTGCTTCAATTTTCCTGGTCACTACGCTTTGCACTTACTAATAATAAATCTTCCCCCACTGGTTGGAAATCTCACAGTCCAAAACTCTCTTTCTCATTTAATTTTAAACTCAGTTATTTTATTTACTACTGTCTGTAAATTGTGGTTACAGCCGAATAATCGCTCTAAAGTTAACCAGCAACAGATGCGGAGCTGGTATTCCAAGCACAGGAAAAGAGAAACTGTATGGGGATTTCAGTTTAATTGGTCATGAAATCACCTAAAAACTTCTAAAAGTCATTACTGAGGTATGACTTCTAAAAAAAAACCCTCACTATATACAGACCAGTGATTTCCTTAAAAAAACAAAGAAATGCTCTCTGTGCCTTCAGTGATGTGCAAATGAAAACTTGAGAACTACATCCTAAATTAAATGGACATGCTGTAGATAAACCTTTCTTTTCTAGATCATTGATAGGATTAAGAGAATATAAAGCAGTGAGTAATGAGTTGAATATCGTGCATAATAAAGTAATTCCAATTCAGATTGTGCATCTGGGCCCAATCACACTTTGGTTAGAAGATCAGTTCTGAACTGGGAAAGAGAAAAAAAAGGACATAAGAGAGTTAAGCACTTAACAGCAGGATTTTAAGAGTATTTAGCCTCTATCCATCATGACAGTTAGTAGGAGTAGGCCACCTGACAGCCCATAAAAAAACCCCCTCAGCTTCACAACTTTCACCAAACTTCACAGAGCCACCATTCTTGTCTCCAAAAGCGGCAACCATCTCTCATCTCTTCTCTTGGATTGTCTTCTGCATACCAAAGTCTCTCAACCATCAGCTATTCTTTGTCAGCACCCATCCTTCCTGCTCTAAAGGTTCAAACAACAAAACAACCAAAACTTAAAACAAACAAACCACCATTACTCTTGGGCACCTACTATTTTATTAAATTGTCAGGTCTATGCATTCTAGAGGCTGTACTAAGTTTTCACATGCAATGACAGTTTCACAACTTTAGTAAATTCTGTCTTGTCATGACATCCCTGGATAAGCTCATTTAACTGTCTCTGAGTTCTTTAAAGGGCAAATGCTCCCCACCTGGCCACAGGGAGAAGCAACTCAACTTCGGGCATAGATTTATTGATTGGGTAGGGTGTGAATTACAACTCGGGACAAGGGGGAAGATTTTCACAGGCAGCTTTCTCTAGAAAAGTCTCTGACTCCCACTCTCTGTAATTGGTTAATGATGAAGTGCTACAAAGCAAAGGCTGTAGATGTGAGTTCTATCACTTTCTGCTTAGTGTTCTTTCTGGGGTTAAAGCAAGCTTATTTCTATTAGAGGCTTGCAGCACTAATTCTTCTTGATGTGTTTATAAGCTTTATAACTGAATATAAACTTAAGGGAATGATCTTATTGCTCATATTTCAAAACATATTTTTAAGAAGATTGTTGCTGTGTGTTCTTTTTATTTGAAGGGTTCTTATTTGAAACACTTTCTCCAGGAAAGGAAATAACTGTCCTTAAAGTGTGAATTCAGGACTGTGGCTCCTATCGTGTAGGTGCCTGTGTTAAGTGTGAGGCCATAAGCTCACCTGAGGGAAAAGAGACCAATTACTCCTGTTGTGTGTCGTCTTTCTCTCTTTTTTACTTCTAATGCCTTAAGAGCTATAAGGTTTGGATCTGCAAGCAGGCAAGCATGGGATGCAGGTCCTTTGAAAATAGGAGATTAGTGATTTGTTTTTTGTTAGAGGACTACTTGTGCTTTTGTCCACTGAGGACTATCACAAACCAGTGATTTAGGGTGATTCAAATGTCTCAACCATTCCCAAGGTTAAGGTGGCAACTTCAGTTCTGGTAGTGTTTAACGCTTACCAGCAATTGTCTCCTAGTTTAACAGCACTTTCTGTCCTTGCGTTTTATGTCCCTCTCTGTGTGCAGCTGTATCTTTTAGACATGGTATAAACTGATACCAAGTTATATTGATAGGCCTTTATTGAACTTAATTAAAATTCAGAGACTGACATGAATTAATCCTCATAAAATTCATCTATGACTTTGTGATGTACTGGCTTTAGTATGGGGGGAAACTTCTCTGGGGAAGGAATAATTCCTGTATTTTACCAGTAACCCTTTATTTCTTCCTAAATTGTTGATGGACTATGTTCAAGTAAAAGTTGTCATAAACATTTATCAGGTAAGATAGTGAAAATAAAGATGGCAAAGCTCAGTGCTTGCATTTAGTTTTGCTCTATTCTGCAACGTAGTTCCCTGAACTCCCATTAAAATTAATGAAGTTCCTGTGAAAGTGCACTTGCTGTGCACTTGCCATGCACCACCACGACAGATTAAATCCTTTGCTGGTATAGATTTCCATGTGTAGTGATGTATTAAATAACTTACGGTGTCTTGGATGAGTCTTTTGTTGGTTTGGGGTTTTTTGTACTGGTTATGTAAAACTATGGAATTAAATTTTGTTTATGGTAATTATAAGTATCATGCAAATCTGGAAAATGCTAAGTTATGAGCCTTACATTAAGAAATGAATAGGTTAATGTACATTGTGCTAATGGCAAAGGAAGTGTTTTTCAGAGGTGTCTGACTTGCAGTGGTCCTCATGAGCCTAACCAAATATCTTCCAGTAGGTTAGGGAAATAGTATAGGCATCAGCCATTGGTAACATGATGTCTTAGTTAAGACTCCTTTCACATTCCTTGTTGTAAACCAGTGTTTCTCAAACTGAGGATGTTTATTGAAGACTGATTGTTATTTTTACCTCTTAGTTTAATACAGCATGTGTTTTCTCCATCTAGAAAGGTGGCATTTGTCAGAGGCTTCTCACTTTTATCATCCCAGACCTTTTCTTTGGTGGAGGTATTAAACCACTGGTTCTTAAAAGTCATGGGAGGCAGAAGCAAGAACAAAATTAAAGGTAATTGGCTTAAGTCAATTTCCTTTTTTTTTTCTGATGCTGGAATAGTGGAAAATTACACAATCTGATCATTCGTGGAGTGGTTGCTTCCTATCATTTCTGAAATGTCAGTTGCCTTTCAGGGTTTACAGTCTACGTTGCATATCAGATGGGTGGAGGGGGCTCAAAACTGCTTATAAGACTTAAAAGAGTGGTCAGGGAAGCTAAGCAATTTAAGCAGTTTGTGAGTGAAGGCTCAAGCTCCACTGTACAGGCTTAACAACTTTCTTCTCATCAGCTAAATAAATAAACTGCCAGAAATAGCATATCTGACTGCTCCGTGCCAGTGTGTAGTCATCCTCGCTATAAAGGTTTTCTGTTGTTCAGACAGAATATCCTGTATTTCAGTTTGTGCTCATTGCATCCTTTCCTGTTAGTAGGTACCACTGGAGTCTAGCTCCATCTTCTTTATATCTTTCTTGTGTATAGATACATCGATAAGACTTTCCTGTTCTGAGGTTTCTTTCACCTCCCTTGTCCTGATGGCAACACTCCTAATGCAGCCCAGGATGCCACTGGCTGCCTTTGTGGCAATGATACAGTGAAGCAACTGTTGTCTTGTTCCACTTGTCATTCTTTGGGACCCCCAGGTTCTTTTTTGCCAACCTACTTTCCAGCTTGGTGGCCCCCAGTGTATACTGGTGTGTGAGATTGTTCCTCCCCAAGTGCAGGACTTG
Source organism: Chloroceryle aenea (assembly GCA_013399075.1). Classification (NCBI taxonomy): domain Eukaryota; kingdom Metazoa; phylum Chordata; class Aves; order Coraciiformes; family Cerylidae; genus Chloroceryle; species Chloroceryle aenea. The sequence goes on from VWZY01011036.1 coordinate 89,952, forward strand.
ACTTTCCCTTGTGGAACTTGATGAGCTTCCTGTCAGCCAAGTTTTGCAGCCTGTCAAGAGACCCTTGAATGGCAGCACAACCCTCTGTTGTATCAGCCTCTCCTCTTAGTTTTGTGTCATCAGGAAACTTGTTGAGTATATATACTCCGTACCATCATTCAGATCATTTATCTTGAACAGCATTGGTTCCATTATTGAACCCTGGGGTACAATTTACTTGCCTTCAAGTGGACTTTGTTCTGCTGATCACCACACTCCAGGCATGGTCACTCAGTTTTCAGCTGCTTCAGAAACAGGAGAACCTTATCATTGATGTCAACATAAGCAAAACAATGTTCTGAACTTATGACATCATATCAGAGGAAAGACATAATGAAATGACGACTTTTCTGAAGACTGAATATTAAAAATGATTTATATAAATAAAGAAGGTCTTTTATGAGACCTTTTTGTTTCCTTGAAGAAGATATATTGTTTTAGTTTGACTCAGTTCAGCAAAGTTACCAATTCCGTTGTGTAGCCTAAATTAAAATACTTTTATGAATATGGTAGGTATTAATCTACTTCTCAACATCCAGCAACACTTCACAGTAGGACTTAATTTTCAGTTCAAATGCATTTGAAGTTCTTTACTTATGCCTAATGCTACTTATCACAGCAATATTTTAAAAAAAACCTAACTAAACTATTTTTGGATTTACCATATTATGCCTAAAGGTTGAGTATGAGGGAGTGGAGGCAAAGGTGTTTGTGGGGGGTGTAATATTTTTGTGCTGGGAAAACAAATTCTCTTAAAAAGTGAAGGATGTGATTCTCTTCAGAAGATACGTATCTCCTCTCACACTGCTAAAGTTACTCAGTGAAGTGTGAGTTCAGGTCATGTTTGAAGCAATTTGTATCTAATGTGTTTCAGTTCCTTCTTGTCTTCATATTTTTTCTCATTCAATAGGAGGTGCTTTTGCATTTATACTTTATCTATTCTTATGATAAGGCCAGCCCATCACTGCTTGGCCTCTATAGGAAGACCAGCTGATGTGCCACAGCGTGCTAAATCTTACTTTTCTATTTAGCATGCTAGACCAGTTCATTTGGAGTCATTTAAAATTACTAACATTTCTATCTCCTTCTCTCCATTCTTACTGAAAGGTTGTTACTCCGTTTCTGATGGTTATGACTTACCTTCTAAATATCGGTTAAACTTGTCGGACTCTTTCACAAGCAATATACTGCCCCCTTTTAATTTTTTTTTTTTGTCTATCCTGTCTTTTGTCTTCTGTGGGTTGATTGTGTTGGGTGTTGTTTTTTTCTGGGATTTTTTAGATTTTTTTTTTTTTTAATGAATCCTCTTCCAACTTCTGCTCTAAAGAGCAATATCCTCTCATGTGTTCCCTGTTGCTAGGATACATGACTCATGCTCATTTAAGATAGATTTATATGGCATAAAATAGTACCATGTAGAAATGCCCAAGCTGGATTGCTGTGAGGTAATTTGGGGTACTAGAAGAAGCGTTGCCACAACAGTGTAATGTTCTATCCAAGCATTTGAGCTAAATTACCCCACAGACAATAGATTTTTGTAATTTTTTTTTTAGCTAATGCAACTACCTTTGGAAATCCTCGCTATGATTTTAAGATATCCTTGGTGATCTGTATTTATAGATACATCTTTTTAGTAGACCTTCTCGTAGCTTGGTAGCAAACAAGACTTGTAACAGTTGGATAACTTTTGCCTCTATTTGGTAAATTTGGTATTGAACTCCTTAATTTAGGATTAACAATAAAACTGGAAGGAGCTTCATACCTCATTTCCTTGCTAGAGTTTAAAGCTCCCGACAGACATTATTTCAACCAAAGGTTAAGGAAGCAAAGCCTTTCATGTGTTAGCTTCCTTGATGTGGGTGTGTGTATACCTTGTTGTGAGGTTTCTTTTTCAGAGTTAGCTCTTTTGATGAAATTTTTCTAAATATTTCCATAAAAGTATTTTTTGGGAGTTAGAGTGTATGGGAACTGATTAATCACTTGAGTCTTTTCAATAATGCACCAAAAAGAATTAAAAATTATGGCCGGGATTTAAAAAAATTAACTATGTTTTCCAACTCTATTAGCTACTAAATTCTTTCCAGCAATGCAATAAGCAGAAGTAAACATCTGTCATTTGTGTAATTCTGCCATTCTCTTCACAGATAAAAAGCATGACAAGTGGGTTTTTTCAGAAATATATTTATTTTAGTTTTTTAAAATATATTTATCCCTGTTTATGTACTTAATTACCAAGTGTGTAGCTGAAGTTTCCACTTAAAGGACAGTGGTATTTGTGATGTTCTTTGGGAAGGTTCATCTGAATTTTTTCGTACTTGCTACTGAGAATATTGTCTCCTAATCTAGGTATCCTGATTTGAGGAATTTAAGGTATTTTTTTGAATTAACTGTAGATATTCTGTGTAGAATATTTCTGAGAAGATAATACAAGAGTGAATGTGTCTTTAAAGAGCTGGTAGTTTCATTCTCTTTGTGATTCAACGTGGCACAGTGTTATCTTTGCATTTGACAAAAAGACTTCTAGCTGTATGACTGTAAGCAAACTCAACAATGCTAACAGAACGCTATACAGTGGAGCACATGGATATATTAATATAGAGATGATTCACCTTATAAATGAGGATTAGTGGTTTGAAATGGGAATTAAGTGATTTAAGGAAAACCACTTTGAATAATAACCACACAGCAAGTTCACATTCATAACTGGACAATTCTATCCATAAACTCAAGCTTTAAATCTTGCCCTACTGCAGAACTCTCAAAGGATTTTCCACTAATAGTTCAGACTTGCTACCAAGCTTCTTGCATCTCAGCATGGCATAGCTTGAGTCAGTTGCTGGTTTCTCATCTGAATAACAGTGAAAACCTGTCACGCATCCAGGCAGGAAGCTTCCCGGGGTCTGAGAAGGCCAAATAGAAAAGAAACTTTACAGAAATTCTCTAAAACAAACTTGGAAGAAATCTTAAAGAGGTCATGTTTCACTTTGAGCCCTAAGGCAGAATCAGGTCTTCCTATGTTACTTCTGATGCATATTTATCTAGCTTGTTCTAAATATAATAATGGAAATTCTACTGCCTCCCCAAGCAGTCTCTTCCAGTACGTAGCCATCTGTAGTGCTGCGTGTTTCACCTCAAAGTCTCTTGTTGCTGTTAAACCCACTACGGCTTCCCTTATCTTCACCAGATATGAAGAAGCATTTATTATCTCCTACTTAATTTTTTAGTGTGTCAAAGATAGAAAAGCTATTATCACATCTTCCTTCAGCATTTGCTACACCAAATAATGTAATTTCCTTTCAAAATTGATCATGCTTATTACTCTTCTTAAGTTTTCCTCCCCCAGCAATCCCAACTAGTCCATATATTTTGTGAATCACGTTGCCCCAAAACAACGCTGTTTGCTTTGAAGCTCTACCAGAACCAGTGCCACCAAGGAATTTTTTCATGCACGTTGCCTACTATTGTACTGTATATTTTTTAGAATAGCAGTTGAAAAGGGGTTCTCAGGTTAGGTTAAAATACCATACGTTTGAAAGACATGGATGATGCTGGGAAAATGAGTTCCCATATAGCAACATAGGTAGCATAGATGCCCTATTAAAATTAATAGGAATTCAGTGTGGCATGGCTAGCTTTACCATATCAAAAGTTATACTGTGCGTTATCACCACCAAGTAAGATAATTATGTTCCATATAGCCTGTGGTATCGCAGGCTCAAAAACTGGGTCACTTCACAAATCAGCATCTTGACCGTGCCCCTCCTGCACCCTCTTCTGGCATCATTGTATTAGTCTTTCAAGTTGGTCATTCAAAAGCTGGAGGGAGAAAAACAAAATGGGGGGGGGGCTCTCCAAAGTAATTCAGTTGTATAAGATACAAACTACTTTGTGCTCAAGACAGATATTCTGCCTTGGTAGACAGCACTGCAGAGGAAAAAGCTTGCAGTTCTTTTTCCCTTTTCCTTTCCTTTCCCCTCCTTACCCTTTCTAGTGCAATGACAGAAATAATGACTTGATATTTGGCTTTTGTGAGTCATTGCCCTGGTAGCAGAAGTGCCATAATTATCTCATTGCTACTATCACAGCATTGTAAATATTAAATGCAAAAAACAATGTTTCAATAGCTTTGAGGTTTTGACACTTACTGAGAAAAGCCAGGGAGTTCATAGTTAATGTTTCCTCTTTTTAAGTTCATTTCTTCAGTATTTTTAATACACTTCTGCTTCATAAGCCACAGATTTTCATTATTAAGAGAATAAGCTTCTGGAAATCCATCTATGTACTGCTGATTTCAGTCTATTGTCAACCATATTACAGGATTCACCTAGCAGAAAGGATTCTCTGATTAGCTTTCACTGCATGCCACCTATGTAATCAGACTTCTAAGAACTAGAATAAGCCTCCACATCTGTTCATGTAATACGGAAAGGCACATGCACACTCTAGCAATGGAAGGAAAAATGAGATTATTGTTGAGACGCTGTTGTTTATTCCTTGGGAAGGTGCATGTCCATAGCTGCATTAATATAAACACATTAGAAAATAGAATGGGAAGTGGAGAGAACTTTGCAGGTTTATCTAAATCTATTCTAGCGATGTTTGACAAAGTGATATCTGAATCCTCTTAAAAGAACTTGCAGTAACAGTACTGCTATTTAGGGATTGATTGGCTGTTCTGTGCGTAGTTACGGGATCTTGTTCCTGGCCTAATATGAGAAAAAACACCTAATCTGTGCCACTTTATCACTTCCTCATTTCATAACCCCCCCATTTCAGTGGCCTGTGTGGTTGCTACACAGTATGATTTTCCTTTAAATGTGATAAATTCTGTTTAGAAATATTCACCATTATGCCTGTGGCCAGCTGTGGGGACATCTGTAGTAGCCCAAGAAGGAGTAGATCAGGAACCACTTTTGACAGAATATAATTCTCTGCTTGCTCCACTCTTTTTATGTGGAAGAATGGGGATATACTTTGGTATACTTTTATACAGAAGAGTTTGAAATTGCATGCATACTGGAGTCCAAACAGCTCAGTTAAATTAAAAACTGTTAAGTAATATCCTTAGGCAAGGAAAATGAGCTGAGGAAGAGCAGCTCCTTTTCTACTGTGTGTACTTGTTTTTAATCAAAGGTTAATTCTGAAGGATTATGTCGTCTTTGTGTGTTTATTTAGAATAATATTAGGACAAATGTTTAGTTTGTTATGAAAATGTTCTACACAGAATTTTCCAAAGTACACTTCATACTTGACCTACTAAATATTTGTAAACAAAGTGTTTCCTCTGATGCAAAATTGCTAAAATTAACTATAGCATAAGGTCCCAAAATGTGCTTATTGGTCTACCAAAATGTTTTCATCTGTGGTATTTTGTTATTTGCAGTTACTCCTAGCCCTAAACTACATTTTTCTGTTCAAGACTAACCAGATGATGATTCATACTTTTTGCAGTTTGGCAAAGTGGAAATAAGTTGGTTTTGGTTGGTTGTTTGTTTTATTGTTTGCTATTACTTCTGGTCTTTAAAATCTAGTTAACACTTGCGCAGACCTGCCTTTTAATACCAGTCTTTACTGCAAGCAATAGAATAGGAATTGTGGTTAAAAAATCTGACTAAATGATGGTGACAAGCTTTTATGACATACCTATTTTTGCAGAACTTCTTTCAAACATTAGATTTATTAAAAAGGACATGCACTCTTGCCAATGATTTTTACAAACAAAACACAAAACATTTACTAATGATTTTATATAATCTAAAGCATTCATAGATCTTGGAAGAAAACCCTCTTTTATTCATTTTTGGGGGAGTGGATATGTTTTTTTTGTACCAGAGATTTATGCTTTGTTCTTTCCCTGTCTTTTCTTAGTTAGAGCTTATTAGAATTGCTTTCTCTATGTGGCCTTAGGTTGCCTAAGAAAATGACAAATGTGTTTAGTATGTGAGCAGAGGGATTAGAGGGAAACGCCAAACTAAACACATCAAACACTTATTTAGCATTGAAGGGTAGAGCTGTGGTTTAGTGTGCAAAAAAAAAAAAACAAAAAACAAACAAACAAACAAACAAAACACACACACACACAAAAAAAAACCTAACCAAAAAAAAACATGCTATCAACTGGCTCAAAGCAGAGGGCAACTTCTCTCTTTCATATATATATGAAACTCCTGTTTAGAGCTAAACTACAGAGGATTGTTCATGAAGAAAACAAGAATAAATCTGTTAATCTTGTTTTAGAATCAGGAGGTAGTATATTTTGGAGATTAATCTTTGAAAACTTAGACTGACTAATTAAAGGATCTCTTTTAGTTTTTTTCAAGATAAGTCTGCAGAATAACAGAAGAGTTAACAAGTATAAAGCAAAGGAGAAGTCTGTAAGACATTTCAAATTACTGAGTTTGAGTGCTGAATTAAAAGTGGGTTCTCCATATATTTTGAAACAGAGTAACATACTACTTCTATTTAATTGGAACTTTCATGACTCTCCTGTTTCTTGAAAAGAGATCAAAGTGGCATTTAGAAATATCACATGATATTTATTTAATTGAAAAAAAAAAAATCCCGAAACCTAACCAACTCTGCAGAAGCATATCCGAACTAGCTAGGACACTGTGGAATTTTATAAATTCCACATATGCCTTCCATTGCATTTAGTGTAGCAGTAGCAGCTAGTGGAGAATAACTGCTTGTGGGCCTGAGATAGTAAATGAGCACATAGGTGAGGCTGAAGCATGGGGCTCTAGCATCTGGCAGGATTGAATGTCCTTGCTGATGGTCTCATAAGAACTTCCGGAATTGAACATGTGAATGTGAATGTATTACTCCTCTGCATTTAATAGGTAATAGAAATTGGAGCTGTTAGTATGATGAGGCTTTTGAAAGTGGGCCTCTAACAATCCAATAGTAACACCTTCATGGCGAAAATCCCTGGCTAAGTTTCTCCTCCCTTCTGCTCCCTTCTCCCCATTCACTACCAGCTTCTTCAACATAGTGGGCTGTAATTGCAATTGTGGGAACTTCAGTTTTCTTGGTGTTGGATAAATTAATTTTTTTTGTAACAACTGAGATCTTGCCCAAAATTTGTGAATTGCACTGTGAAGTTTTGGGGGGTGGGGAACAGCAGAAGAATCATGGGTGATGCCAGAGGAGGATGGCGTCTTGCTCATCCTTAATCTCCACATCTTATAAATGCAGGAGAAATCTTTATTTAACCATCATTTTCAGTTTAGCTTCTCTAAAAATGGAATCTTGTTTCTGTTTTTTCTAGATTTAGTCTGGTTTCCCCATGCACTGCCCCACCCCTCCCATCTCCCCTCTATGGGAAACCAGTATGCCCAAGTCTATTTGCAGCTTACTCTTACTTTCTTCCCTTGCCTACAGACCACAAATATAGTATGTGGAAATTATCCTTCCTAAAGGCTTCTGTTGCTTTATTAACCTATGAAGATTATAATCCTTCTACTTCAAAAGGCCCCCCAGTGCCAGAACTTCTATACTACTGATTTATAAAGCCTTATAACTTCTCCTGTACATGTGTTTTATAAAACTGGTATCTAGGTTGATACTCACTTTCTACTAAAACTAGATAAGACACTACAAAGGCATACGATAGATGTAATGGGATTTTGCAAAAAAGGAAGATCTTTTGGATAAAGCACTCATAGTTCTTAGGCTTGCACAGTTACCATTCCTGGTTACCCATATTTAAAATAATAAAAAATATCCTTTGCTCTGTAGCATAAGATGCTCTGGTGCATAGGAATTTTACTGGAATGAAGATTCTACATCTAAAACCTAATCCTGTAGATTTTTATTTTTGTGAGTTCTTAGTAGAAGGAGTCTAAAAAGAACAAATCACATGAAAATTTTATTAACCTAAAGCTCTCTGGAACTGAAAGATAAAATAATTTCTTGCAATACCCTCATAGTTTCTTTGCAAAGTTCTTAGCTTAATTTTAGTATTCTAAAAAAAGTATTAACATCCCATCTGATTAAAAATAATTCTTACTTATTTTTCCACTATTTTTATCTGCTTTGATGAATCTTGGTACTTTATGTCCTTTCCAAGAGAAAAAAACCCATCATTTTAGGGCTGGGTTTTTTTGATTTACCCTTGTTGCCGTAAAGCAGATACTTTTCTAGAAGATGACAATTCTGTCCAGCATTCTCTTGTATCTCATTCACACTTACTGCAGGTAGTAAAGAAGAAACTAAGAGAGATATTTAAGTCATTCACCAAGAGCTTAGACAGGATTTGAACTCTATAACAGAATTGTATTACGTTGGATGATGAAAACAGCTTCCAAAATTAGGGCAAATATGTGTAACAAATGTCACAGTACGTTGCCAATTTTCAGTGATATCCTTTTTTTGCATTGGCAAGCTGTTTTTCTGGTTTGCTGTTTTTTGTGTTGTGGTGGTTTGTATATTTTTTTGTGTGTGTGAGTATTTTTGTTTGTTTTGTTTTCATTTTGTTTTAATGCTGTGCCTTTAAATACTGAATCTGAGTAAATTTAAAGATTGTAACTGAGCTGTAGAAACATGAGGCAATTGGCAGAGAATCAGTGGACGCTCTTGTGCCACCTGGAGGAAATGCCAGATCTGCATTTGAATTTGATAACCTGCTCACTTTAGGTCAATGGATGCTGCTACTGCCTTTCCCTCCCTGTTGATGCTACCTTTCCATCTAGCCTGTGAGATGAAATAGGGTATCTGTGAGGTCCTCTTATTGTAACCCATGTGACATGCTCCATTTACTAGACAGGCCCCTAGTTTGGTGGACCTTTTATGATCAGTGACATGTAGATTAAGTTTATTTGGCCAGTGGAGGATAATTTTTTCTCTAAAACTCATTCCTCTTTTTACTTCTTACCCTGGGGCTGGGCCAGTCACAGTTAATTTTTTTTAACATGTGTGAATTCACTTCTTGTGAGATAACAGATTTATCTTCTTAGACCTAATAATGTCTCCTGCATGTAACTATTATATATAGTCTCCCATAAGAAGAAAAGTTTTTTTTCCGTGTCTTCTGATATCAGAGGCATGTTTCAGTGTAAAATATCTCATATTTGGTTTAGAGATATTGGCCTTTACAGTGCATCCATGCAGTATCAAGCATGTATATGGCATAAATACAGACAGTTCATTACTGACTCTCTCGTGAAACCAGAAGCAACAATAATCAAGCACTTCTAGGGATGACTAACCCCTAGTGGCCTTTTCCCAGGCACACTGTAACAAAATCTTTGAACTAAAATTATTTTTCAGCTCTAGAAGAAAAGCAAGATTTCTCAATCCCCGGTGCCTCTTATTTCTCCTCCCTGATCTGCAGTTATATAAAAATGTTTGTTTTCTTTAATGGGAGGAAAAAAAAAAAAGTCTTGGTTATTCATGCTGGGATTAGGGATGTTTTGCTAAAGGCACTTACTTCTCCTGTAAAATTAGGAAAGGCAAACAAGCATGTGTGGCTTTGCTACTGGTATTTCCCCTTCTAATAGGAACAATAAGTGTTTTATGACTTGGTTGGTGTTGGGGTTTCAAGCATGCTGCCTTCTGCTAGTTGAAGTCCAGGGTCAGCTCCCTCCTTTACAAGAGGTGTTGTGAAGAGAGTGGTAGCTGAGGACTCTCCCTTCCTGGGACTGCCCTTCAGCCCCTAACTGGCCCCAGGCCCTGCTGTGCTAGGCCTGAGCCCATCCCAGCCCAGGGGCAACCCACTTGGCCAGTCTGGGGCCTGTAGTGGCATCTGGGAGTGGCCACTGTCCCTGTCTCAGCTGGCCTTCCTGGGGCTGCAGGATGTGCTGCTGCTCGGGGAGGGAGTGTGATGTGGTCTCTCTGCCTTTTTGGACTTGCTCAACCCACACATTGCTCTGGGAGGTGGCTTTCTGAACCCTGTTGGAACAGAGGCTGAATGGTGAGACTTGGGTAAGAATGTAATTTTTTACTTGCTATTTTTCTTTAAATCACTGAAAAAGCATGGGGAAATTACACTCTCCTGATAAAAACACTTGTGAAAGTTTTCAAATAGGCTTGATACTGATCTCTGGATGTCTCTCTTGCAAGAGGAGGAAAGCGACCTGCTTCCTGACTGTCACAGTGGTAACAGTGCACCCTTGATGCCTGATAACTAGCTGCATAATGGACTTTGCACCCCTGCCCCAGATTGGGTGTACCATGGGCTCCCTGGCAGAACTGGGAGGGGGGAGGCATTCCTTCTCTCCACTCAGCAGTTGTATTTTCCATCCATAAGATGGTGACAGACATCGGTCGCACAGCAGGTATTGCTCTCGAGGAAGGAGCTGGCCTGCCCAGGCTTTTGCCTCCAAGTTTGCTGTCACAAAATTGAGCCACTGAAAGTGGAGAGGGTGAGATGGGAGCTACAACAGGCTGTAGGCCAGTAAGCAAGGCATTTACCAATTCAGCCAGAGTTAATCAAACTGTCATTTTCTGCAGTAAAAGGTCAATTTTAGGTGAATTGGATGCCTCTGTGTGTATTTGTAGTAAAATGTGGGATGTCTACAGTAAATTGAAGCTTGTGATTAAATGTGCCTAACTTTTGGCCTTGGTGTTTGACTCTCTAGCTACTTTTTTGCTGTGCTTACTGGTTTGGGGAAACTTGTCACTGAGTTATATTTTCTACCTTTTACTCAGCACTGTCTTATTTATGTCCCTTAAGATCTTTGTTGCAGAAGACTTCTTGCAAGTCATAAACATATGGGGCAGGGGGAAAAAAGCCTTTGCAGAGATGTAATGTATTTGTGTCAGTTCTCTCTAGTTTCTTTGTAGTGGTACACAATAAAACTTGCAACTGAAGCGTGCTTTTTGTAAGCTGAAGGTGATTAGCCTTTAAAAAACCAAACCAAACAAACAAAAAAAGCCTAACAAAACTTACTGGTAGGAGATCAAGAAAATGAGCAGAGAAGCAAGAATTATCTGCTCAAAGAACATAGGACAGTTCTGATTCCTTTCAAGCAAAGGGAGATGACAAAGACAAAACCTATAGAACTAAAATAGAGCTCTGATCGCTTGCCCTTTTAATATTAAAAAATTGTAGGTACTCATCTGAAGAGGTTAAATTGGACCTAAAACACTAAAAATACACTACTCACTGACTAACAAGCAGAGAGCCTTGACATTTAGATTAATTTGAAAATTACAGCTCAGGATTTATCTTGTGTATGCTTAAAACATTAGCAAACCAAATTTATCCAGACCTGGTAAAGAAATTGGGAAACTTGGAAAGAGTTTTATGAACTGTGCATCTGACAGTAAAGCGAAACATTCCTTTAAGAACAAAATTAAATATAAACCAGCAGGCACTTTCTAACACTTAGAAAATCAGATTTAGTGTAATCACTGCTAATATTAGCAAAGTGTCCTTTAATATGTTAGTATTCAGAGAATAAGTTTCACCTTTTTTATTGGATACAGTAGAACCTTGTCCATTGCTCTTTTTAATCTATTTTTTTCCTCTATCTTACCTACAAAAGCATCTTTATTAATAGTGCTATAGAAGCTTAGCCAGCAGGATTTCTTAGATCTTTTAATAAACCTCTGAAGTAAATCTTTCCTGCTTTCCTTTTGTGATCTACGAAGTCCAAAAACTTTAAGGTTGGTCTAACTTCACAAAAAGCCTTCCTTTATTGCTTTGACGACCATATAAGAATGAATATTTCTTAAGGGAAAAAGGTACTTCTTTTCTATCTGATTAAATTGTGTCCAAAATCTATATTTGTCACTAGCAATAGTGTCAAAATGAGATACTGTTGCTGACTAGTGAGCTTGTTCCTCTCTTGTTCTCAGAAATTTGCTGGGAAAAAAAAAATGGCAATCTATCTTTTAATTGTCAAAATCTAACTGCTTTCTCCAATGTGATATTTCCCTAGCAGGAGACCTAAAAGTCAAGAAAGGAAAAAATATCAATAGTCATCAGAAGGAAACAAATATATTTTCAAATAAATATGTCTTAACTTCAGAAACTATAAATTAAAAAAAATATTTACAAATATAATTATATTCAGATATGAAAGTAATCTTGAATTGGGTTTAACAATTGGAAACAAGCCTTAGATCTTAATGGTTCCCTTTTAATAACTCTTCTAATAGTATGGATACATGGGCAATAATAGCCTTGGAGGAGAAAAATTAACCTTAGAGTGGTATTGCTTGTTACTCTATTAAAAGATAAATATTGGTCTACTCCACTACAGGTTACCTTCCTCACTCTTTTCCCAATAGAATAACCCATGCTGCCTTGGCCCTTCAGTGTCTCTGAGACATTTTGTGCTGTTTTGTTCTGTCCTCGTGCTTTTCAGATATCGGGAAGCTAGCAGGTCTGAAAGGAAAGCCTAGGTGTGGATCTTACTGACAGTATTCCATGCAAGCAGAAAAATGACACGAATCCTTCTTTTGTTTCTAGTGATGACAGCATCTGCAGCAGTACGCTGGGATGTGCTGCTACGTGAAAGGCTCTGGTACAGCTACAAATCTGTTCTTCAGAGCCCTGTCACCCAGCAGCTCTGCTTCTCTCCTGGCAGCACTCTCTATTTGATACTCACTGCTCCCTTCCTGTTCTATCCTCAGGAAGTAGCACTAGGACACCACTCTCCCTGTCATGTTTATGGACAAGTCTATGATTTTGTTGGGTCTTTTGCTATAAAAGTTTCAGAGAGGCACTGGAAGAAAAACATGTACTGCACTCTCACAGTTCAGGTTCTAGGGTTGTGCCTGACATTTTCCTTGTTTTCAAGGTAGCATGTTTTCCCAAGGAGCTGTGATTGCCCTTGCCAGTCTATTTGTGGTTTACATTTGGCATTTTGCATACAGTTAGGGACCGTTGTGGGACATGTAGGTTTAGAGTACCGCTACTACCACATGGTGAGTTCAAAATTATTTCTCAACAGTCATATTAAAAAAGCTGGAGATATGAGATGACACTGAAGCTGAATTGAGTGTGGTATTTATCACGTTGTTCTCTTATCTTCACTGAATCTGGGAGTCTGTAAAGAAGTGTCTGTTAAGAATCTATGCCAGGAGCAGTGGGATAATAATCCTTTAATACGGATTGTATTTTAATTTAAATCATGGTGTGCTAAGTAGTACTGTAGGTCTTAATAAAAGTAGATCAGAAACCTTGAGTTTCAGACACCATACTGAGTATATTACTCTGCTCATTCTTTACTTGTTATTGAGAAACAGGATTTGGGCTCCTCTTTGAGTCCTTGGAGCTATCCAAACAGACAAGCTGTTTCTTAAAACTGACACTTTTAAAACCTTGACTCTTTCTGATACTGTCAGCTCTTTTCTTGGATGATATTACTCTTTAAGAATGTGCAACACTGATTTTTAACTTTTGACTATTATCTACCTACATAGCAAAATTGTCACCAACCTGCTCTAAGTCCGTAAGAATACACTCATATTTTTATACATTCTGTTATGTCACTAAAAATATAGCTTTTCCTTTGAATGCTGGAATCACTAGAACTGTTTCAGTATGCCAGAAAGAGACGATTTTACTGGTTTGTCTGTGGTGAAATAGCTATGGATAATGGCTTCTAAGAATTGTCCCAATACGTGTAGAGATGTTGGGAAGGCTTTCTTTTATTTATATATATATATATATAAAATTGTTATATATCATATACTCTGCATTTGCTCTATGTGGTATAACAACAATAAGAAAATAAGTTAGTCGTAAAATGTTTATAGTATGGCTGCATTCCAAAAAGTTGCTGTGTACGTGTGTCTTCCCCCAACGCTTCATTCAGCTCACTTCATTGGCACAGGAAAACGGTAACTCTAGATTTAAGTGTGGCTGAAAGAATAAAGGTTCTGTTGTTGTTGGTTTTGAATGGCAACAGTTAAAGCTACTTTTCCCTGTTAGAAAAGGAAAGCTACTTAGAAGCCTGAAAAAAAGGATCGAAATTACCAAGTTTAGTTGGGTTTTACTGTGGTGCCAGGCACCCTCAGCTGGAGGTAGGTGGAGAGGCTTCAGAAAGATGGGGTGGGCAGAGTGGTTTGGTGGTGTAAGCTGACCCTGGATAAGGGGAGAAGAGAAGTTTGCTTTGGTGTTTAATTGCTTGCCTTTATTTTTTTTTTCCTCTGTCAGTGTCAGGATCTGTGATAAGAACCATGTGTTAATTGGGAGCAAATTAAATAATGTAAAAATTCCCCAAATTGAGATATTATTGTTTGCAATACAAGTTAATCGTTACAACTTTTGATTTTTTTTGCACTTTCTGCTTGATTCCTTTATGTATGCACTTAATGGAATTGGAAACTTGGTCAGAGGATGATTTTTTTTTTAATTTTTGACTTGAAGTTTGACTCTTAACTCATAGAACTTAAACAAAACTGACTTCTTACTAGAGCAGCTGTCAGAAGAGTGTATTTTTAAATGTATCAGCTGTAATTGATTTGTGGTTTATTTTCAAAATGGATGGCATATTATTAGTTATTATTTATTGTAACTGAAAATTCACATGAAGGAGTATTGATGGAGGAACTTAATTTTCCATGAGCAGATAAAATCTCCATCATGAGTTGTGCTATTCTGTCAGATTTTTCACTGCCTTTGTGATTTTTGTGTGTGTATTGTTACAAGGAAAAGGAAAGAGCAGTTTAGTGAAAAAGTTTCCTTTTTGAGGTGTTTAAAACAGGCCTGCTACTTCCTAAATATTGGTGTAAAATTCTTTGTGGACATCACCAAACTATTGAACCTAATTTTTCAAAAGCTTTTTATAAAGGAATTTTTTTTAAAAAGTGGTATTATATTACCATACCTGTACTCAGGTTAGCTCTCTTTGTTTAAAAGTGGACTTGTAGCTTTAAGTTTATGACCTGAGTCTCACTATTCTCAGCAGATTATTAGACATAGTTTAATTTTTATGCCACCATCAGCTTTTGTTTTCTTACCTTTCCTTGGATGTGCTCAACTCCTGGCCACCCACTCCATTCCCACTATCAAACAGGTCATCTTTAAATTTGGGATTAAAGGGTGAGAGGAGTCTGATAGGTTGTGTCAGGCAATGCTGAGCTGCTTTCAGTTTATAGCTTTAGTGACTCGAAAAAACCTGACCTGTGATGGATGGGAGAATCCCACCTGAAGTCTGGAATATGGCCTCACAAGTGACTTTAAGAATGCAATTTGTAGGGATGGAAGTTCCAATTGTTTGATATGTACCAATGTTTTTAACTCTGAAATGTTATTTTTCCTGAAGTAATATTTATTATTTAGAGGTCATAACCCAGTTGTTAGAACCTATGCAACAAAACCCCTCAGACAAACAGAAACTCTTGTCAAGTTTCAGTCTTTCCCTGTTTAATTGCAGCTGTGCTGCACTTTTTTTTTTAGTTTATCGTTTAATATAGTAGTAATGTTTCTTCATATGTAGCTAAGAAAAAAGTGGATGGTAAGTTTGGGTTGTATTATCTAAGAGGCAAATGTGGTACTATTTCTATCCCTATTTATTTGACAGGGACATAGTTCACCTGCATATCTGAATTGATTCTGGGTGTAAAAAGTGCTCTTATCTAAAACAACATTTTTATCAGAGAATGGGAGTCTTTCAAATCTTTGCCTTGCTACTTAACTGAATTTTAGTTTAATGACGAAACAAACTACAAAATGACTCTTTTGTTTATCTCTAGTCTGCCTACCTGTCTCTTAAAATGAGTGAACAGGGACTACAATAAAAGTGGGAAACGTTTGTGTGATATATTTACAATCAAAAGTAAATAATTTAACTTTCTGAAATACTGAGGTCAAGTTTCTCCACTTTCTCCTGCCTTTAGGTTGAGTATACTTTTTTCTGAATAGCATAAATATGAGACACTGGTTTTCCTTATGTAAATGTATCAATATTTGGGGTTGACTTTCTAGATCTTTAGATTATTTTGTAACTCTGAGAGAAATAAGTTAAGAAAATGACATCCTGTTATAATTTGGAATATCTGAGCAGTATATGGTATTTGATTTATGGTATGCTTATTGAGATTATTCAAAGCAGCAAATAAGTACACCTAAGAAATTATTATGATGAGGTACAAAGCTCTAGTCTACTGAAGTTTTTTGACCCCAAAATGGCTTTTTGATGTTGTCTTTGAAGCTCTTAAGTCAGCATAAAGCTTTTGCTGGAAAGTTCCTACTGGAAAAAAATCACCTTTAAAATGGGTCTCAGAAACTAAGGTACCTGGCTTTAGAAAGGCAAGACAGCAATTCAGAATTCTTTTCCTGGTGGTGGAAAGCTCAAAAGCTATCATAACGTTAAAACTTTAGTGTTGGTTTCTGAGAAGTAATTCTTTAGGATGGTGTGTGACCCTAAAAATTTACAGTGAAAAGAAGCAACTTTATGTCTTCTAGAAAATGTATTACTTTTTTTCAGAGCAAATTTGTTATACATCTAAGTTTACTGCAAGGTTTTTGTTTTTTTCCCTTCCACGCCTAACAATGCTCTTATAATTAGCATATTTTAAAGAGTATTGCCAAACTGCTTTTTATGTATGATATTCTAATTAAGTATTTATATGAAAATTTACAGACAGCTGGGGCTGTTTAGTCTGGGGAAGAGGAGGCCGAGGGGAGACCGTATTGCTCTCTACAAATATGTGAAAGGAGGTTGTAGCGAGAGCAGGGTTGGTGTCTTCTCACTGGTGACAGAAGAAGGGGAAATGGCCTTACGTTGCACTAGGGTAGGTTTAAGTTGGATATCAGGAAAAACTTCTTTACACCAAGGGTTGTTAAGCACTGGAACAGCCTCCCCAGGGAAGTGGTTGAGTCATCGTCCCTGAATGTGTTTAAAAATGATTTGGATGTGGTGCTCAGGGACGTGGTTTAGTGGTGGGTTGTTAGAGTTAGGGTAGTAGGATTAGGTTGAGGTTGGACTCGATGATCTTGAAGATTTTCTCCAATCTGAGCAATTCTGTGATAAGCTCAGGAGCCAGGTAAAATGTGCACTCAGTGAAGAAAGATATAAAACAATCTTTATCATAGTCTGAGTACAACCCACAAACCCAGCAAAGTAAATATACATAATGCATTCATCATGATCTGCTGTTATTAGTTTTCTGTGTCTTTTATATTTTGTCCTGATATGTATTTTATAGATAATTTAGGTATTGTACATAATTTACAGTATGGAAGACTAGCCTTGACATGAATTCACTTTAAAGTGTCACAAGATCTTATGGAAAAGCTCATTAGACTTGCTGTTCATTTACACTGTCGTAAAATGTCAGTAAATGTATCTATCTCCCTAAAAGTAAAATAATACTTTACAATAAAGCAAGTCTTTTACAAACATTAAGTAATTAATGGCCTAAGTAACTAGGACATGTGATAGCAGTATAAATGAAGTGACTTGTGATAGCTGGTGACAATTCCTGTATTCCCAGTTTAATATTCCTGTTTAGGATGAGGGTTATGATGCTGCACTGTTGTTTGACTTCTTGCTCTTATGTGAGAGTATAATTCCAAAATAGACATCTTTTCATTCTATTTTTCTTTTGAATTTGTAGCACTTCAGTGATGTAAGCTGCTCAGAGATTATGCCCCAATGACCTGTTTGCTCACAGTTACCTCAAGTTAAGGATTCAGATAGAACTCTTTCAGCTCCAAGAAAAGTGATGGCATAACCCTCTGTCCAAATAAGTATTTATTTAAGAGAACTTCTAAAAGATTTGGACAAGTGCCACAATTAACATATTCAACAATTTTCCTGGTTGATTTCTACCCTGATTCCTATGTGGCTGGGAATTGTGGCTCCTACAGCAGGTGTTTTCTGAATGCTGTTAGAAGAACCCACAGATCTTAGTTTGCCTTTGTTCATAATCTTTATCACATAACTGGACAGATGTGATAACCTTCTTTGACTAATTGCTGGTTTGTTATGTTTGTTTTGTTGTTGTGCGTGTGTGGTTTTTTTGGTGTATGGGGTTTGTTGGGTTTTTTTAATTTTCATTGAGCACAGTATTAAGCACAAGCTATAGAAACCTAGAAAACTGACCTCTAAACTCAGAAACACAGACACTCACCACTGTTCTGTTGTATGTTTAACATAGTGGTAGCAGCATTTCTACTGCTTTCCTGCTTTGTAAATATTTTAATTTTTCTGAAAAGTGTTTCAGCATTAGTTTTAAATGCTGAGATGAATGATCATGACTTCATGATGCAACTCTGAGCTACACCATGAATGGCAGTATACTGAGAAACAGGTCAATCACAGGTGATCTATGTTGACATAGTTGCTCCCATTATCCTATCCCTACAAGAGAAGAAAACAGAAGAATGTCTTTGCTGCTCTGACAGCTTCTAGAAGCTCAGTGGTATTACTGAGGCTACTCACCTGATTCCCCAAGCAGGATAATTGTCTAAACCATTGTGGATTCATAAGAATGAATTAGGAATTTTTACATTTCTTCACATTAATATAATCATAGGAAAGAAGCGCTATAGTTTGCCATATGATTTTAATGGGACTGATGGCTGCTGGTAATACAACTGACATGATCTAAGATCAAGTGCATGATTCTTTGCTGAAATTTTGAGGAAGTTATGAAGCACACATGCCACTACCCACACACAGACAGAGTGAAAATTGCTTTGCCAGCAATTGCAGCATATTTTTTAATTTAAGGAGGCACTTGCACGAGGTGGGTTTGAGCGCTGTCCTCTTGCCAACCAAACTGCAAGTCTTTCAGAGTTCTTTAAATTGACTCTTTTGTGCTTGAAGTAGCAAGGAAAAGGGATCACTACAAAGAGATTGGACTAACTGCCTTTACACACACCCCCAACATTTATTGATTTGTTCATATTTATTTACTTTTGCAATTCTGATATGGCAAAAGGTGACCGATTATCTCCCTTTCTAATTATGAGTTCTTTGTACTGAATTATTCCTTTGTACTGATAAAAACCATCCATGGTACAATTTCTGCATTTTCATACTTTTTAGCAGTAGCAGGTAAAGCAGAACTCCAAGACAGCATGTAGTGGTTTGTAGGTTATGTGTTTGGTTTTTGTTTGTCTGGGGGGGGGGGGGTTGTTTGTTTGTTTGTTGTGTTCCCTAACTGGAATTTAAAAATGGAGGCATGGTGTTCATTATGTATTGATGGGTCTATTTTGTGAGAATACACTACTCTGTGGGGAGCTGGATTTGGCAGAGCAGGCACAGGATTTTGTGATTTGAGAGGAGGATAATCTGGTTAGCTTTTATGAATAGTTTTTAATACCTTGCAGGAGAAAAAAAAAAAAAAAAAGTTCCATATTTTAGTACTTACCTTTTGCATCCGTTATCAGAAGGTTGAAAGGACTTTGTAGCACGATCTTAATTGTTGTGTGTTGTCCAGTGCATCTCATAGTGCTGTCCTGGTCCATAGATAAAGCTTTCAATAGTTATTGCAATATAAATAATACGGACAAGGCTGGCTTGTTAGGTAGGGTGGGTTCTGTGTCATTTCAACTTTTACCTTGCTTCTCATTAACTGCTTGAGATACTAGCCTCCCCTCATCTACTTTAATAACTCTGAGATAGTAAGAAATAAACAAACAAAAAGCCTATATGTGTAAAATATTTATATATTAGTCAAGAAAGTTTTTGAGAGCTCTGTGTTCTGGCTCGATTAAATGAATTGGTCTGTGTGTCTTCTATGCCAACCCTTTTTCTTTAAACAACGTATCCTTTTTGCCTGAAGTAAAATTAGCCGTGCAAATAAGCTGTAAACCCACAAAAGAACAACTTGTATTTGTCCCTGTATTCTGTTTATGCTACAGTAAGCTGCCATGTAGCATCTTTAAGCATTTCTGATGCTAGAAGAAGCTACGTATTTTTCCTGCTAGATGAATAGTCTCACTTCTCTAGTGTTCATCTTTAGGTTACAGCATTCTTATTAACTTGTGACTCATCCTTCTCCTTCCCTTTTCCCTATTCTAATGTTCATTAATCAGAAAAAAAAAAATCATCCCATTTTTTCAATGTAATAGTCAGTTCTCTAAAGTAAGACAAAAGAACAAAAAAAAGGCTATTTGCAACAGCCAAAAATAAAATGGGGAGCAAAAAATTACAGACTGTATATTGTATCCAAACAAAACTGCTTTGCAATGTAGCCATACAGTATCTTAATTCACTAGTATTTGAATTGCTGCCAATACGGGGTGGGGGGGAAAAACCCAAACAACAAAACAAACAAAAAAACACAACACAAAACCCCCAAACAAAAAAAAAAAAAAAAATCAAAAAACCAAAGCTTTCCTATCATCTAATAAAGTTTAGTCCATGTTATCTTCTTTAATATACTGGGTGCATTTGAAGTTTTATTGGGAAATAAACTTGGTTTTAAATTCAGAAAGCTGCTGGACAGAAAGAGCTGAAAAAGTATTCCTTTCTGTACTTGTTTGTTTACACAATCTGCAAGGTATCTGTAGAGTATTTTAGATGTATTGAAATCATTGTGATATTTGGACCTGATAAAAGAGATGTCTGTACAAAGTCTTTATTAGTAACTTTCAGACCTAGTTTTTGTTGACATTTTTACTAAGTGTTTGATAAACTTTGCTGTGAGTTTCTTGTTGATGTAAGATGTGAGGGTGAAGATGGAAGATTTTCTTGTGTGATTATTTACACTGGATCTGTCAATTAATGCAGTTCAACATGGGAGAAAAAAAAGGATTCATTTTGACTACGGTGACTGATAAAGTAAGAAGTGGGGGTTGGAGAAGCTACATTTATTTGGTACTGCAGCTCTTCCCATCAGAATTGTATTCCAATGTGCGTGTAATTGAATTTTGCAATCCCTTAAGATTTATATTATCCAATTCAAGTGAAAAATGTTATCAAAATTCCCAGACCTTTACCCCAATATGTAACCTTCAGAAAAACTATTTTTTTCTGATGTCTACTGCTGCTCAGCTAAATGTGATGGGATTTTAATATGCAGCCACTGTCTAGTCCATGTAGTACTCACTCCCATGAAAGTATAGTATGAATGTCAGTACTTAACTGTATTTGCAAGAGTGCATCTATCCTTAACAACAACAATAACCACAAAAGTTAATTCTTTTTAGGTTGTGTGAGATTGCACAGTTGAGTTATGAAATGTGTATCAACCTACACACACACCCCCAAATAAAAGAAAGAAAATACCGAGGAGAAAGCTTAACACCAAAACAGTTAACATGTACAGATAATCTCCTTTCTTTTTTTTTTTCTTTTTATTCCGTTTGGACTGTGTAAATGTGTAGCATATGTTGCACTTTAAACCTCTGAAGCATTATGAATTTCTTTTTTCACTCATATCTGCATTACTGTTTGGATCAGTTGCAAGAAATAGGCATTCACTGTTTTCAGGTACGTATTGGAATTCTCGTAATGAGCACAGAGGGATGCCAGTGTGGTGCTTTCTAAGTATTAGCAGGACTTAGATGGTCTAGCTTTCATGTTGGGAGACAGTTGAGCTGCTGGCCACTTTCACATCTCCCCAGCTGAACTCTTCAGTATGAGTTCCTAGCTCTAGCAATGTGGCTAAG
>VWZY01011036.1:116424-146018 GCA_013399075.1 Chloroceryle aenea
TTCCTTCGATATACCAATGAATATCTAGTGGACAACGGGTTAGTCAATCTTAGAGCTGTGTTGGCATGCTGGGCTCTTAACCTACGACACTTATAAATTACTAAAACTTTCAATCTAGCTGGTCAATAAGGTGTGACCCATATCATAGCACAGATGGGGAATGCATGGCTTCCCTAAAGAAATTGTAATCCTTTGCCTGTAAACGTCTCTAGCTGTTATATTTCTTTACATAACTAACGCATACTGTAGCAAAGCAGATGGATTGACAGTTTTTTTTGTGTTGGGGGTGCATTGCCTGGTTTGTTTTCAGTCTTGTGTCATGTAATGTTGCACTTCCAGATTCCATTATTTAGACCAGAACAAAATTTTGGTTTGTATCTCTGCTACTGTCTTAATTGTACAGTCCAGTAGTATTGCATAAAGAAGGAAGACTACAAAATGAGAAGGGAAACTTTCCCAACTACACCTTTAAAGATGTCTATACCTGCAGAGCAGCAGAAACCTTGTCAGTTTTATCACAAGATCTGAATGAGGGGATGGAATGGACCCTCAGTAAGTTTGCAGGTTACACCAAACTGAGCAGTAGTGTTCATCTGTTCAAGGGTAGGAAGGCTCTGCAGAGGGATCTGGACAGGTTGGATTGATGGGCAAAGGTTAGTTCTATGACATTTAACAAGGCCAAGTGTCAAGTCCAGCACTTGGCTTGGGGAGGAGTGGCTGGAAAGCTGCCTTGCAGAAAAGTATCTAGGGGTGCTGGTGGCCAACCTGCTGAACATGGGTAAGCAATGTGCCCAGCTGGCCAAGAAGGCCAACAGCATATTGGATGGTATCAGAAACACTGTGTTTAGAAGCCGCAGGGAAGTGATCATACAGAGATCCTGTAAGAGATAGGATGACAGTTAATGGGCTTAAGTTGCACTGGGGAAGGTTTTGATTGGACATTAGGAAAAATTTCTACACTAAAAGAAGGGGAAGCACAGGAACAGAATGAGCATGGATGTGGTGGAGTCACCCATCCCTGGGGGATTTGAAAGAACATGTAGATATGAGACTTCAGGACATACTTTAGTGGTCATGGTAATGTTAGGTAGACAATTGGACCTGATGATCTTGAAGGACTTTTCCAATCTTAATGATTCTGTGATTTTATGAAATGTAAGGGTGTTATGTTTTCAACACATTAGAATTATGTAACATTAAGATAAAGTAACAGTACATTACTGAGGTTGCCTTTGAAGTTCTCCATAACCGATTTAGCATTTTGGCTAGCACCTGTTTCCACTTTGAACTTAATGTCTTCTCTTACTTAAAGATACCTGTTGAGGAAAGCACCATGCACCTTGGGTTTTCTTTTTGCAGCATTGTGATATCTTATGGAAAGTGTAGAACAAGCAGATGTTTTTTTTGTGTCCTAAGATGGACTGTCAGGTAACACCCTTATACTACTGCAAAACTTCACTTGTTTTTCACCGATAATATGTTTTACTAATTACCATGATTCCGCTTGGAGTTCCTTGGTTCACATTCTCTGTAATTTGGGGTGCACATACCTGGCTTTAGCCTGAATATTTATTGATTTTTTTTAAACCCCTGCTGTCTCCACCACCCCCCCACCCCCCCTGTCCGAAAGGACTCTTGTCACAATAATACAAACTAATTTTGAGCAAGTTGAAATATTCCGTCTATTGAGTCAGGATCTAGATGTATGTATATTTAATAGATGCTTTATAATTCACATTTGAATCTTCCATTTCTAGTTTCATGATCTCGCACTGTGTTAAACAGTCATAAGTATAATGTTTGTTCCTCAGAGAACTTTTAAATTGTCCTTAGTGTACTCTAAAATTGTATTCCATTTCAACATTCTGTTTTTGAAATGTTAAATTATTAGCTGGAACACAATATAAGTATTCCCTGAATGAAGCTGGTAGTCTTTTGAAAAGGAAGTGCTCCTCTGTGGGATTGATAGCTATTAATTCTAATGCTAAAGCTTTGAATCTTGAGACTAATACTGAATTTAATATTAGCCTAAATTTCTAAAGACCTCCATTGCTTTTACCTCTGTGTGTGTGGAGGAAGAAGAGGAAGAAAAAAGGGAATGGTATTAATAAAACCAGGAACTGCAAGTCATTTTAAAATGCTAATCTTGATGTGCTGTTTTTAGAATTATTGATTACTTTTGCTTTCTTGCTACAGCAGACACAGTAATTTCTTTTTTTTTTTGTATCCATTGTACTATCTTCTGTGTGATGATGGAAGTCACCATACTGTATACCATAACCTATGAACTTTCAGTCTGCAAGATTGCTGTCGACAGAGAATCTGAAACTGTGCCATTGCCTGACTGTATAATAAGTCCCAAGTTGCAAAACACGTTTATCCCAGTTAGAAGCTGGCAGCACAACTTCAAAAAAGAAGATAATAATATGAGCAAATTTATTAAAGTATATATCTTTATATTAACACATAGCAATATTTTTTTTTATTTTAAATTTTTTAAATAAAAATTAGGACCAGGGAGATCTATGAACAGCTGAAATGGATTAATTATAGTTCACACTTGTTATGCATAAATTGAAAAGCTCAGCATTATTCAAAACCCTTACTCAGTTAAATCTTCATGAACTTAAAATTCTTATTGGTCCCTAATTAAATTAGGGAAATTACTCTCAAAATGAGTTGAAGTTGATATGTATTTAAGGACGTCTTGAATAAGGTCCCTTATCAATATACTATTTTACATATTGCTGCCTTAAATCTACCCCTATGATGCTTCGATCTCAGTTGATCCTTTTCACAGTTTTTAATTTGGTTTCCTTTTCATGAATCCTGTATCCATGGATCCCAAAGAAGGAGTGATTAATTGTTAGCTGCAGAAGCAAAAGTCAATCAATCCTTTTAATGGCACTGTTACAGGGTCTTATTGTATGATTGTCTGGACTTCTTGGCTGTTCAGTTAAAATGTCTTGTTTTCTAAGCTAGGCAAACTCCTCCAAGACCTAAATAAGCAAGCCCAGAGAAAACCTGACAAGACAAAGGTAATTAAGTAAGAATTTGGCTACTATATCTTAACAGTGGCATGGCAGAATTTTTTTAAAAGTAATTTTCTTCTGAGTTCTGAATAGGCATACATTGACAAAAGGATATACTTCCACCAACAAGACATTAAATGCTACCGTTGCTTTTAGGCCAATCTGTAGAATACAAATTTGGAGATCTGCTAAATAAGCTAATTCATACTTCTGCTGTGTGCTGGATTTTATGGCAGTTCTTGAAGATTTTCTGTATGGATTTCTTCCTTTTTTTAATATGAAATTAACTTGGAGTTATTACAGGATCAGAAATTTTATAGTTTAAAGCAGATATAACTTAAACTATAAGGAAGTTTAGTTTAAATGCTAATGAGATCCCTAAGCAGTCTAGATTGTTGCCACCGGGCATGTTAGAAAAAGGAAAACAGACTCCAGAAAGATCACTTTATTCATAGACCCGAGTTGCTCTTTTTACATACCTGCTGCTATAGTATCATAGACGTATGCCTGGATTTGAAAAGCTGACAAATGGCTCTCTTCCAAAGTGTTCTGCCAATATAAATTAATGCTTTCCATAAGACATACTTGGATGGTTACAAAAGCATTGTCCTGTGAGAGAGCCTTGAAGAACAACTGAGTAGCTCTGTCTTCTGTAGATCAAATCTAAGGGTATATGTTAATTAATTATAAACCACTCCATTATTGTTTCTTGCCAGACCTAGTATTTCGTATGTCCACATCAATAGCATCATATTTGTTAAGGAGTGAGTATCTGTCTCACAGGAAATGGTATCTAGAGGAAGGTTAATTACTCTGTGAGTCAATTTCAGTAATGACAATACTTTGCAGTATATTTTATTTGTACAGCTAAACAGGTATTCAAAACTGTGGGGGATAAAATAGGAACAAATCTCAAAAAAGACATAGTAGCATTGATTTATTTTTTAATCATTATTTTTTTAAATTTCTCTTTTATTTGACTAGGAAAATGTTAGGTTTCATGAGTTAAAAAGTATGGGTTCTGTGGCACTTAGCTGGATTTCACTCTGTCTCTTAAATGCCTAAATCTTAAACTTTAGCTATTTGATGCCAAACACAGAAAGCAAATGCAGAGTTGATGACAGAAGTTATTTTTCATCAAGATTATTCATAAATGAGACGAACAAGCTAAGCAGAGGACTGTATGTGTAGCAAGTAGGTATCAGAACCTGATTGTGACATTCAGGATGTCTAGTGCTTGTCTTGAACAATCTTAGAGATAAGTGATGTACTTAGGCACTCAAGATATCTGTTGTCTGTCTTGAGATATGTAAGAGTTAAAGAAGATTTGTGGATGGGCTAAAGAGATGTCTCAGCAACCCACCAAACCATTTTACTCCCCCTTGTGATGTGCATCTGAGAACTGGAAGGGACTGTGGGAAGCCTGGCAGGTAAACTATATTGGTCCCTTCCGGAAATCAGAAGGCAAGCAATATGTGTTAGTGGGGCTAGAAATTTTATCAGGATTAGTCCAGGCAGAAGCTTTTGCACCCGCAACAAGGGAAAACATGGTTATTGGCTTGAAAACATGGTTTGGGACACTCCCAAAACTTCAAAAGGCTTGATCAGATAATGGCACACATTTTACTGCTAAAAATGTGCAAGACTGGGCAAAACAGGAGGGAATCAATTGGATTTTCCACACTCCCTACTATCCACAAGCAAATAGAATAGTGGAAAGAACTAATGGCATGTTAAAATGTTTTCTGAAACCACAAGGCAGCAGGCACACATCAAGACTGAGAGATGCAGTTACAGCTGTAAATAGCCAGTGGGGGGAGGAATGGATGTCCAAAATTGACAGCCTTTTTGCCCCAAAGCTCCCACTATTTTACCTGCTCCTGTTGAAACCAATCACCCAACACACCCTTCCTATTATCCAGGGCAACAAGTCCTGGCAGACCTCCCCACAGTGGGGAGAGTCCCCCTTATGCTAAAAATACCCCTAAACCGGTACATCTGGAAAGCCAGAGATGCTCATAACAAAGAGCACAAAATCAACACAAGATGGATTGTCCCATCCTTTTAATATTAACCTGATAATGAACTTGGTAATGAACTTGGTAATTAACCTGGTAATGAACTCGGAGCTAAAGTGTATGATGATTTACACCGAGAAAAATGTTCCATAGACACAGGCTTGGTGGGCGAAAGCTCCCAGTCATGGGGGAAAAGCAAGTGGACCCCTCAACGTATCGTAGAATATTATGGGCCGGCCACAGGGAACCCCTATGAACCAATCAGTGATGCCTGAGAACCGATTTATCATCTTAATTGCATTATACGGCTACAGGCCATGTTAGAAATTATTACCAACCAGACAGCTGCCACTCTTGACCTATTAGCAGACCAAGCTACACAAATGCAGACAGCAATATTGAAACATCGGATGGTTCTTGATTACCTCCTGGCAGAAGAGGGAGGGGTCTGTGGGAAGCCTAATGATTCCAATTGTTGTTTGATAATGGCAAAGTTATAAAAGATATTACCTAAGGAATCCAGAAACTGGCTCATGTTCCAGTCCAGACCTGGAAAGGCTGGGAAGTTGATATGTTTTCATGGCTTCCAGGTTTCCCAACTATCAGACGTATCCTCTTTTTTCTTTTGTGTGGTTTAACAACATTAATGTTTTTGCCTTGAATCATTCCATGTTCTATCCAACTTATACAACGTGTAGTAACCAAGATGCAGTTTGTAACCACTTTATCCCCAGAAGGTGTTAAACACATTCATGCAGTGTACCAACCAAAACCATCTGTGGTAAGGATTGTATAAGCAAATGTTATTTTACAGATTCCCTATATGTTTTATAGTTTGTTTTTACGTAGCCAGCTTAAAAACTATACAAGGTGGAAAAAAAGTGAGCTGCGCAGGCGCCTTGATGAGACAAGGGCACACGCCTTTTCCTTTTTCCTTCTGTGTGGCCAGACCAGCATGGGCTCAACCATCACACTGCACCCCAGCGCATCGGACTTAAGCACAGCAGATATTGGTGCAACAGACCCACCATGAGCAGCTTAAAGATTTTAAGAAGTGATGTGAAGGCATTGAAAAATGACATCCTGGGCACCATACAAAAAACAAAATGAAATCCTGGTGGCTGCCGTACATGCCAACTTTACCATGTTTGCTGTCCTCATTATTATTTTTTCTAGTTTTACTTTGTATTTGTTCTGGCTTTGCAATCACTTGCGTGATGTATATAGTTGTTTGTGTAGATAGACACCCTCATCCCCTGAAAATACGGAACCTACCATTTCTAACCACCGCCCCCTTCCCACTCAAACCCTTCCCAGCCGTAGGCCTTGGTCCTGACCTGGGATCTCCCCAGTTTTGTAAAAATAATGTTAAGAAATTGTTAATGTTGATTGTTAGCTGTTGTTTGTTGCTGTTGGTTTTTAGCTAATGGTCTCTTCCTACTTTTCTGTCCTTTTCTTCTCCCGTTTATGCTCATGTGCTAGCCTGCAGCTGGGAAACAAACTGCCACCTAGGCAGGCAGGCAGTAAGTGTGCTAAAATTTCATGTTTTCTTTATCTTTCAAAATCACCACCAAGGAAAAAACAATTTTGAGTCACTCGGGAGGTAGCACTGGACTGTTTGAAACACTGTGATGTGACATTCAAGATGTCTAGTGCTTGCCTTGAACAATCCAGGAGATAAGTGCTGTACTTAGGCACTCAGGATATCTGCTGTCAGTCTTGAGACATGTAAGAGTTAAACAAGACTTTTTGATGAACTAAAGAGATGTTTCAGCAACCCAAGGAGTAATAACAGCTGGCACTGGGAGCAGAATATCCAGTGATAACCTGGCCTTGATATCTCATGAAAATCAAGAAGATACTGTAGGTTGGTGAGATGGAAAATGGGGATGCATAACTGCAGTCTGCACTCAGAAATGTCAATGAAAAGGCTCTAGGATTTGACTAAAATCTAGAAACTCTTGACTTATTCTAAGTAAATGTGACAGGTTACAAATAACAGTAGACTTTTTTTTTTTTTTAAGAAATATATTTAAACTCTTATTAGAATTTTCTAAATGACAGTTTAAACTAGAGATGATGGGGAAGGGAGAGTTACCAGTAGCCCTGTGAGACACCGTTTTGGACAGTGTTGACAAGTGCCTGGACTAAGGGTATGGGATGATATTAAAGATATCTGGGCTACAAGTAGTTCTCTAGGAGTTATTACTCATCATTAAAAGAATGCTTCTTGGGGTTCTGAATTAAAACTGGTTTCAGGGATAATAAAAAGAATGAAGAAAATATTACGAACATCTGTGAAATACATTATGTATAAGAAATTCAAGATGCAGCTCAAAAAAGGAGCAATATGTCAAGCATGTTAGAAGATGTGTAAACCTAAAGTGGCTCCTGAGATGCGGAGGAAAAGGTAGGGCTACAGCAAGCTCATGGCAGCCCAAATTTTTTATTGGGGCTGCTATTATTTTGATGGTAGCTATTTTTTCTGCACTCCCTGGGATATGAGTTGGGGTTTTTTGTTACTTTTGGTAACACACTATTCACAAGGGAAATGATATCAGTATCGGTACTTACTTTTTTCCATAAAGCAAGACTTTTTTTGTTCTTCCCAAGGATTGTGACTATCCAGTTATCGAACAGAAATGATACTTAATGGATCAGCCAGATGTGTGAGCCAAAACACTTAAAAGAAATAGGAGAGTTGAAATCTAATCATGTTCAGAGGGCCCACGTGTACTCTTTCTTGCATTTCAATTTCAACGTGTGTAATTTTAAGCATTCTCTGTGTATAAGGCTTTATTCTCTGGAAAGAAGAGAAGGAAGTATTAGTTTCATATTATTATTTTTGTCATAGCATTCATCTTCTAGACTTGAATCTGTATAACAATGTGTCAATGAAAAAAACTCAACAAAACCTGAAAAAACTAATCTATATATCAAGCTAGCTGGGAAAGAATTCTGTTTGGCCGATGATATATCTGAACTGACAAGAAGTTAAAACATTAATCTTTCTCCCCACATCCGCAGAATCTTGGGCCCCTGTTGGAAATGTGTCTTCATACAAAACTTTCATTCGCATATCTGGGCCTCCATTGTTATAGCTTCTCTCTGCTACATGTATAGTTTTTCTTCTGCATTAATATTGAAAACAAATGTCAGGAAGTAGAATATTTAACTTGGGACAGTTGTCCATTTGGAAAAATGTGTTAGTCTTTGTCAGTGTCTCCTGTCTGTATCAGTGCTGTTTTCTGGATGCTGGGACTGAGTTTTAGAACACAAAACATGCAAGTATGTATTAACATCAGAAGGATTTTGGCCTTTTGGTTTTAAGCATGCTTTCTAAAAGCGTATATATGTAAACAAACAACAACTTGTTACAGTGCTACTACATAATCGATATAGAAATGGCAGAGGAACGGGAAAGCAATAACAGGGCAAATATTCTATGTTCTATAAATGCACTATCAAACAAGTGTTGTTAAAACAATTTAATCACAAAAAAAGAGGATCCTGTTTGCAGTGCCATTCTAGCCATTGCTGAAGTAGCAAGAAGTAAGGCCTGTAATAACACTATTTCGTATATGCAGAAATTTTCCTTTTTTTTTTCTCCCCCCCCCGCCCCATGTTTGATGGAAAGATTTGCACCTCCCCAGGTGCAGCTTGAGGCATTTCTTTCTTGCCCTATTATTTTTGTCACTTGGAAGAAGACCGCCCACCCCCACCCATTACAACCTCCTTTCAAGTAGTTGTAGGGAGAAATAAAGTCTCCCTTTGAGTCTCCTTTTCTCCAGACTAAATAACCCCATTTCCCTCAGCTACTCCTCTTAAGACTTGTTCTTTAGATACTTCATCTGCTTCATTGTCCTTCTTTTGACATACTCCAGCACCTCGGGGCCCAAAACTGCAAGTAGTATTTGAGGTGTAGTCTCACCAGTACTGAGTGGAATAATCAATTGTTTAGTCCTGCTGGCCACACTATTTCTGATACAAGCCAGGATTCTGTTGGCCCTGTGGGCCACCTGGGCACGTGTTCAGCCAGCTGTTGACCAACACCCCCAGGTCCCTTTCTACCAGGCAGCTTTCCAGCCACTCTTCCCAAAGCCTCTAGCATTGCAAGAGGTGTTTGTGACTCAGGTGCAGGACCCAGAACGTGGCCTTGTTGCACCTCATATAATTTGCCTTGGCCTATAGATCCAACCTGTCCAGATCCCNATTTCTTTCTTGCCCTATTATTTTTGTCACTTGGAAGAAGACCGCCCACCCCCACCCATTACAACCTCCTTTCAAGTAGTTGTAGGGAGAAATAAAGTCTCCCTTTGAGTCTCCTTTTCTCCAGACTAAATAACCCCATTTCCCTCAGCTACTCCTCTTAAGACTTGTTCTTTAGATATTTCATCTGCTTCATTGTCCTTCTTTTGACATACTCCAGCACCTCGGNCTCCCTTTGAGTCTCCTTTTCTCCAGACTAAATAACCCCATTTCCCTCAGCTACTCCTCTTAAGACTTGTTCTTTAG
The DNA here is from genome assembly GCA_013399075.1 of Chloroceryle aenea. Taxonomy (NCBI): domain Eukaryota; kingdom Metazoa; phylum Chordata; class Aves; order Coraciiformes; family Cerylidae; genus Chloroceryle; species Chloroceryle aenea. The sequence goes on from VWZY01011036.1 coordinate 125,990, forward strand.
ATACTTCATCTGCTTCATTGTCCTTCTTTTGACATACTCCAGCACCTCGGGGCCCAAAACTGCAAGTAGTATTTGAGGTGTAGTCTCACCAGTACTGAGTGGAATAATCAATTGTTTAGTCCTGCTGGCCACACTATTTCTGATACAAGCCAGGATTCTGTTGGCCCTGTGGGCCACCTGGGCACGTGTTCAGCCAGCTGTTGACCAACACCCCCAGGTCCCTTTCTACCAGGCAGCTTTCCAGCCACTCTTCCCAAAGCCTCTAGCATTGCAAGAGGTGTTTGTGACTCAGGTGCAGGACCCAGAACGTGGCCTTGTTGCACCTCATATAATTTGCCTTGGCCTATAGATCCAACCTGTCCAGATCCCTCTGTAAAGCTTTCCTACTCTTCAACAAATGAATGCTTCCACCTATCTTGGTGTTGTCTGCAAGCTTACAGAGCACACACTTAATCCTCTCATCCAGCTCATTGACACATATCAAACAGAACTGATAGCTTTTAAAAGCAGACAATTTCCCACTCAGTGTACCTTCCCAGTGGGAATGGGCATGATGTATTACCGTCCCAATTCATCACTGATGGCTGACAACCTTGGGACTTACTGGACACATCAGAGTTGAGCAAAGGAGATGATGAGACTGGCTTTCAGGGGTCACCAAAGATGGAATGAAACTGATCTCTGGGTGACTCTGTTATCAGTCTTGCCTGACCTTTCTGCCTAACTTGCTCAGACCACTGCACTGGGGAATTGCCAGTGCGAGCATGGCTCTGCTATAGGTTATGTGACAGGAGGCCATCATGGGAAACTATTCAAATGATTAAACTGTATACATCTCTTGAGCAGTAGGTTGGCAGACACCACCTACAGCACCAGCACCCAGGTATTAATCCACTGGATGACTGTTCTTTTGCTTAAGCCTCCCCCTTCACTAACGGTGTTGAGAAGTGGGCTCCCATCTGTCACCCTTATCACCAAGGTGTCCTGCTTTTGACTCCGGTGCAGATGGGCATGCCATGTCTACTCGACTTCATTGTGGGCTGAGGAATGAAGATACAAATGAATCTATAGTTTTGTACTGTATTTCTATGGAACAAGCTTCGTACTGGTACTCACAGACACTGGGTTTTTTTTATCTTTTCCCCTGCCTCAAGATTGCTTCTTTTTTTTGTGCCAGGAGTTCATGTACATGTATGTCTTAGAGTATTCTTAGGTAAGTACTTGGAAGTGAGGGGGAGAAATACCAGGTAATCTTGGGGTCTTTCATCACAGAAACCATAGAGTATCCTTGTAACATAAAGCTGCTTGTACTTAACATAAAACATACAGTAAATGAAATGTTCCTTCAGGTAAAAGTGCGACCCTTTGGGAAACTTGCCTCGTTCTATCACTTAGCCAGTTGCTTTCCTGAAGAGGAAGGAATTGGAGGGGGAGTTGGTGTGATTAGCACATTAGCTTAAAATCTTGAACAGTAAAATCCTCATTTTCTCAGTCTTGTCTTTTCTTGTCTAACTTGACAAGGCATTATGAGATTGTCTTTACAACATTTTAAATAGTAGTAATCTTCCTTAGTTCTGAATATTTGCTTTAGCTGCAGAATGTACAAATAGGCTCTGCCTTAATGTGCTTGAATAGACTTTTTTAGCTTAATGTTCCCTTCAGGGATTCGGATCCACAACTTTCAATCTTTTCTTCTTCCTACTTCTGTCTCTGAAAACATCAGCATTTCTTTAAGTCTCTCAACTTCCTCCTCAGGCACTTTGTCATGAGATATTTCTTCTGGTCTGTGAATTCCCTTTAAGCTGACTTTATTTTTCTTTGTCTCTCTAGGTTCCTTTTTTTTTTTTTCCCCATTTTATTTTATGCCTGGTTCCATGTCAGCTCCCTTGGTACAGCCTTGACACTTTGGTGATGCTGCTGTTTGAAAAAACAAAATGAACTTTTTCACTTTTCCTAACAGTTGTCTTCTAACAATTAGGAAATTGAGTTTGTATGAAGGAAGAAATGTTTTAGAGGTGAAGACTCTGATATTGAAGCTAGCTCTTTTCCCTCTGTAATTTAAAGCATGATAGTAGTCTCACAGGTTTTGATGGTATCGCTGGCATGCTAATGTTGGGCATATGTTCAGTGCTTGCAGGAGCATAACGGCACCTTATTCACTCTTCTATTTGCTCATTTGTTTCAGTAAAAAAGAGTATAAACCTACCTTCTTGATCTGACAGTTACTGCTATAAATAACTAGACAAGGTAAAAAGTGCTAATGACTACTTTTAATTTTTTTCTTTTAGGACACCTACTTCATTCCTTCAGATCATAATTTTCTATCACTCTCCAGAGCCTTTGTTCCAGTTCCTTTGTATTACACTAACAGCAGAAAATATTGGCAACAGTTTGGACTTTTTTCTTTCTTCTAATTTCCGGATGGCACAGTTCTGGGGATATTTCAGTGCCTCAGTGCTGTTCCTGCCTACCACTAAACATGATAATGTTCTGTAGTAATACCAAAATTAGTAATTTATATTTGTGTTGGTTTATTTACAGTTGTTTGTCATGCAGCTTAGGCTCCTCTGCCTGGTAATGAAGGCAGTAAGTGGTGGTTTCCAAAGCAGTTGGTAAGTGTTTTAGAACAACTTTTTAAGTGTCAAACACCAAACTGACAGATTTCAGGGAATGTTGAGGAGTGAAAAACTGCTGGCTCTTTACTTAGGAGATGATTGTTTACTTTTATTCTTAGAGACACCTGTTTGCTGAATTTTTTATCCAGTGTCATAAAATATTCCATTCAATATCATCAGATCAAAGTGATTTTGATTGTCATAAATAGCATCTTGGAAGGAACTGGATATCATGGAAGGAGCTGGATATCATAAAAATGCCTTAAGTTTAAATTAAAAGTACTGGTTTTCTCTCCATGGTGGTAACAAGACTGTTATGCTTCTGATTTTGCTTATCTTTTTTTTTTTACAATGCATGATGGAACTACTGTTAACCACCTGTTGGATTTCTGCTTGGTCAAGGATACTGTATTGGCTTAGCTTTCTAAACTCTTAGCTCTCTTCATTTTTTATTGTCTTTCAGTGTCTGCGTAGGGAAAAAACCTCCTATAATACTCTCTTCCCGAAACTCAAATTGAATCATGGTTTTGGAAGTAAACATGCAGTACCTGTAAATTCATTTTTATTCATATTCAAATACATAGAACTGTAAAAACATGAGAGGAATGGAAACGGGAATAGAGTGTTACATGAAACTGGTGCATGGTATGCTTAGCCAAATGACAGAAGGTGGGCAGAAGCAAAGAGTACAGAGAATACTGTGCTACAGGATGCTCTGAAGCTAAGGTTATAAATGTGAAAAATATGAGAAATAATTGGGAAAATTCTGTGACGAGAAGATCCTTCAAAGGCCTTAAATACAGAGATGCCACCTTCAGTTGAGGAATTCTCTCTGTTGTAAGCTTAGGGAATACTTGAAATTATTTCCTCATGCTTGTTTTGTTTACTTCCCCAGCTAATCTCTCTAGGTTGTCATGAGAGTCAGCATACTGAGCTAGATAGGTTTGGTTTGGTTGTTTGTTCTTTTTTGGTTGGTTTTGTTTGTTTGCTTGTTTTTTATCTGCTCTCTATGGCTATCCTTATGTGTGTTTATTTTCTTATTTACATAGGTAAAAACTGTGGCTCCTAGCTCCCTTCTCCCAGCATTTTAGTAAAATTCAGTCTGCAATAGTTAGTCTCCACAGGCTTGTCGTTTTGCCAGTGAAAGGACAGTCTTCAGCTCTAGTGAAGCTTGGTGTTAGCTGTGAAGTGGGAAGGCAATTGAAACCATTCCTGTTTTTTCACTGTCAACAGGGGAGGCATAGAGGATTTAGTTTCCTTATGCTAATGCACTCTGCGAATATCCACCGTGGTACTTCCCCAAATTGCTTACAATTTAATTTGAAGCAATGTGTGACAATTGACTGTTACAAACAAATAGGAGAATGATGAGAAATGAAAGAATAGAGGCAACTGTAATAATCATTACATGGTTCCAAGCAACTTCCATCACTGGACTTGTGAGCAGAATGAAGCATTAAAAACAAAGCAGTATGAAATGCAATATTCCAGTGTATTTGAAAGCAGTGTGGGAATACTGACTCATTCAGATGTTGACTTTATGAAGGATGGTTATTTCTGTGCTGAAACTCATAAACCAAAATGTTTTAAAATATTTGTCTGGTTTAGTCTTTTTGTAATGTAAGGTCAATGTGTTGGTGCAAGGGTCTAAATGTTAACTAAACACCCATTTGGCTCTGAATGCTCCTTTTTACTACAACAATGCTCAACTCTATTACGTGGTTCTGCTATCTGTTCTGCAGTCCTCAAAGAACAAAAAAAAAAAATCCCGAGGAAACAGAAACCCCTTCAATAAACTAATTCTCTCATGCATTGTCAGACTGGGTTACTCAGCATTAAAAAAACCCCAAACCACTAGATTTATAGAGCAGAGTTGCCCTCCTATCTATCACTTCTCTCTGTGTATGCATATAAACATACACAAAGATGTTGGGGATGGGAATGTATGTTTGGGCTATCCTGTCTGTCTTATACAAAACCAAGAACATTATTTCCTTAAAGCATCAGCGTGAAAGTAATTACCTCCAGATCTTCAAACTGCACTTAATTATAGACTTCTACTCACCACTTCACTCAGAGGAACTAAATAAAAATGTCCTTAGAGTTTCTTTTTAGTTGCTTGAATGCTGTGTAACTTGGGAGTGACTCTTCACTGTCCATTTTGGTTGAAGTTTGACGAAGCTATAAAAGAACTTCAGGAAATGGAAGCTTAAAGCAAGTTCCTTGTATTTCACTAGGAGGGGAAAAAAAAAAAAGAAACAAAGAAAAAAAACCTCAGTAAAAGCAAGGCTTAATAGCCAGTCGTAGGCAGACAAAATATTTTATATGTAGATCTGTATGTATACAGTTACTTATGCAGACAAATATATAGAAGAAATCTAGAGTGAATTTCATAGATCTTAGGAACAAGGAGAAACAGCTGAGGCTTTATTGCTGCAGTTCAGCTTTGCTGAGCATTGCAAATACTGGGTTTTGAAAGAAAAGCTAAATAGAGGATAGCTGTTGGCATAAGAGGCTCACATTTATCAGCAGTTTCAATTAGAACTAGGTATTGCAGTAACAAGAGCTATAGCAAATGTGAGGATCAAAGAAGTGACTTGATTTACAATTACCTCTGTGCCACTGATGTGTTTATACACAGTCAGTAGCAAGTAAAAATAATAATGTGAAAAGAGCAGTCACATCAAACCTACCCCCCAAGCAAAGTGTAGAAATATTAAATGAGAGAGGAAAGAATTAATAAGGTAGAAGAATAGAAAACTTGTGGATGATGAAACCAAATGCCAGAATTTAGAGTCAGTGTTAAGATTCACAATGTAGGAAATGAAGGAAAGAATGCTAATACAGCATTTGTCACCATTTTGTTTGGAATGCAAAAGATTGTTATCCTTATTGAAAATGTCATAGAGTGTAAGGCATGCAGCAGAGAAATCTGTATGTCAGTAAAATAAAACATGACAAAGATATTTTCCTGGTGAGGCATGAAGGTTCCCTCTGTGTAAGTCCTGTCTCTCTTGCTTCTTCCTTTATCTTCAGAAGAGGGGGGGGGGAAACATAAATCCAATAGACCAGAGAATGCTGGGTTATTTCCAAAAATGTTACGTAAAAATTTTACACTCAGTATTTGCTTCTGTGGATCTTTGTGCCATCTGTGTGAGTTTCATTTGTAGGAGACAAGGAGTTTTGTCAGGAGAGACTGATCTGCAACTCCCATTACAGTAGGCTTTTTGGCAGCTCCCTTTTGGTATAGAATGTGTGTTATCTGTGTTTATTACCTTGTTTGGATGACACTTTCATCTGGCTTCCACTCAGCATATCTTTAAAGCCAAAACACTTTCAAAAGAGACTTTCAGGTGGTGACAGGCTTGCCTGGCTTTCTTGGCCATGCATGTGATATGATGGTTTCCAATACAGATAAAAATGAATGGAGTAACTACATGCTGTTTGGACATGTATACAGCAAGTTGGAGAGAGGAAATGTGAATTTGGAGTGAAGCAGATAAACCTTCTAGGATGCATAATTAGCTGAACTTGAACAAGTCCTGAGGTGTGCCTTCTGGTTTGGAAAAAATGGTAAAGATTCAGCATTAACAAATGATGTGGGGTCAATGTTTTCAGATTTGGTAATCTAAAACTTTTTTTGGGACTAAAAGCTATTGAAATAGCTAAAGTTCAGTATGAGTAACAGTCTAGACACTCTAGGGTAACTGGCTTGGTCCCAAGCTGCTTGCCTCAAAAGGGAGCAGGTGTGCTATAGCTCCTCTGTCATCTGCAGCAGGCAGCCCTATGTGAGTGTCCAAGACACGGAGCATTACCTAAAATGGCATTAGTCACAACCAGTAACAGCAGGATTTAATACTAAACACAGAACCAGTAAAACAATAGAATTTAGGTCTCCAAATGTCTAGTATATCTATGTCTTTATTTTGCAATATTTTTGACAAGAGATTTTTTTTTTCCATTTTTATGTAAGCTGCTAGTAATCAGGACAGATATGTAGGTCTACTGTATCCATGTCAAGAATTTTCAAGGAAGCTGAGTAACCATAGTTTTAAATGGAGGATTTCCTCATTCATGTTGTAGTGGTAATTGTTTCACTGTGAAGAACTTGGAACAATTTTTTTACCATATAAACACAGCCTTAGTTAAGGTCAGGTTTCAAAAACATGATCTTCAAGCTAGGATTCAAAGATTTTGTCCTTAACAACTTTAGTGTGATTTCTTCTTTAAACAAGCACATGTTCCAACTAGAGACCCCTTTTATTCGGTCTGCAACATGAAAACTCTTTATGGGATGCATTGAAGTTTCTTTATCTTGTCCTGGAAACATTTCAGCACCTGCTAGTTGAGATCAGCAAATCAGAATTTAGACATTGATTAGACTTGCCAGAAAAGTCTTCAAGACTGTTGCAAAAGGTTGGGTTACTCCAGCAAAGCAGTCAGTGTACCAATGGGACTGAAATTTTCTTTACATGGGTCAGTGGCATGATACTTGAAAACATGGCTGCTTTATCCTTACAAGAGGTGAGAAGTGTTCTTACAAACTTCTGTGTGTACCAGTAGTAAGAGCATGAAGACCATCATCTTTTTGGGACCTAAATTTGGAAAAGGTTTTTCCAAATTCGATAAGGAGATGCAGGGAATGTGGGAAGGAGAGATGGAAGACAAGTACTTGATGATAACATTAAAGCTGCTTGTCGAGCACTGGTAGTAGGTAAAACAGATCTATTTTTGAGCCTCCCTTTTTGAAAGGGCAAATAATTACTGCTACTGTCTGCGACATCCACTTGTTTCAATTTATTCAGATCAGTGTAAGTCATCTTGGCACTGAGGCAAGAGTTTCAACATGGGGATTTTCTGATGCTGTTATGACAGAACCCTCAGTTTACTTCTGAAGCATTTCTGGTTTTCACCTAAAGCTTTGGTTTTCAGAGGCATACATAATCTCCAGGGAGCTGTGACTCAGAAAAAAATGCACAAAAATCACTGTCTGTGGCAACCCTCAGTGTAGTAGTGTCATGAATGATTTTCAGTGGAATATCTGCCTGGGTGAGCCAAAAGAGAGGGAAGGATATTGTATTATCAGAGGAATAGGGCTCATCTGCTCTGTTTCCTCATGTGCTAAGTAAAGAATTGAGACTGCAGTCGTACTTTGTTGGAACCCTGTTAGTATATTTTTTTCATTCAAGGATGCTTCTATGTGAAAACTATACAGAAATGAGAAAAAGTCTGGAATATGATAAGGCCTTCCTTTTCTCTATGTAAACACAGTCTGCATTATATTGGTTAAGAGTGTAAAATTGTTAATTGCTGCAAATGTTTTAAACTATTACATGTGCATGTATGATTGAGTTTATAGTTAATAAATTATTAGGTGAAGGAAAAATTTAGTAGTACAAGCAGTCTGGTGCTTCTCAGCTTTCTTTGGTACCTTAACATAAACTTCAGGTAGAGGCTGCAGTTACTTAGTGGCATTATGAAGTCTAGTTCCTCATTTGTCATTCACATTAGATTTCCTTTTTGATTACACTAACCTTCCTTCTAAACTTGCTTATTACAAGATTGGTCTCTTTGACTGCAAATGTGTGTTGTTCATCATACCTGGATTGTAATGAAGAGAGACTATGTGGACAGATTGATTGCTTTAGTTGTGGGAGGGAAAAAACCCCACCTAAAAACACATTCTCAGCCCTCTCCCCATAACTCTACAGTACTATGTAGGAAATGCATCGCTATTATTTTTCCAATGTGTGGACCATGTTTTATTTCATACCCTCACCCCACTTCCAACATTTTAAAATACAAATTTATATTTTGTTGGTTTTGGTTTGGTTTTGTTTAACAGATGGATGTTCACAAATCCATTGTAGAATTTTGATATAAAATGCTTATCTTGGAAACTGCTTTAGAAGTTTTATTTACATCAAAACGTTAGCACGCAAACCTCTGTATTTTTCTGAGATTTTGCCTCTTGGGTTACTTGTGATTGTGTCCTGGATTCATGGAGAATTTTGCTGCAATTTTTGATAGTTTCTCTTGGTTGTAAAAGGAAAGCATTGGTTTATTAAAGCTTATGCACCTTAGTTACTTCTTGGTGCTCTTGAGGTCTTTTTAGCATCTAAAATAGAAAATGTTATCAACTGTCATAAGAAAATTATGAGGATATATAATAAAACTTGCCTTTGTATTCATGTGAGAACATTTGCATTTTTCTTTATAAATTAAAAAAAGAAATTTATATTCTCAAAATTCCATTCAACTAGATCTGTACTTATAAGACAACAGTGATATTTTTGTGATGTCACAGGTGCTTTGCTGCTTCTGATTCATCAGTGCATGACTAGGATTTATTCCCATTTCTTTCTCTTCCTGCAAGACTTCTTATTCTGTTTATTTGAGACAGGCTATTTATATATTTTTTTTATATTTCTTAGCAGTGAATGGAAAAAAAAACCAGGATTCATGTTGTCTGCAGTATTAAATGTTATTTGCTGTTTTCTGTCTAAGACTGAGACTCACTATGAGTACAAATATTTCACAATAATATTTGGGAACTCTATAGAAGTGAGATTTATAGCAATACTTCTAATGGAAATTTATATTTGTCTTAGTTCCTGAGATGCAAGGAAATATGGTAAGGTACATTATCTTTTCATCTTTGGTACACTGCATATAAGATACCACAGGGAAGGAGGAAGAGAGACTGAGCAAGAGAACAGGAAAATTAATCTGAGACTGAAGGGATGTGTTTGCGAGTGGTAAAGGCCAAAATATTGGCATAGAAAAGCAGGACGACAAGCTGCAGATGTTCTTTAAATTTCTTGTGTTGGGTTTTTCTCTATATGTCATCCTTTCTATGCTTCTCTTTGCAACTTCATACTTTAATTTGAAATATTTTCTAGTGATTTTTTTCAATATCTGAAAGTCACTGACTTGATTGTGTTTTCTGACTTGGAGGCAATGCTTTCTGTTAATTATAGAGGTGGTCATCTGCTTCTCATTATGATTCTAGCTGACTAAACCAGTGTGCTCTATCATAAGTACCAAGCCATCAGAAGACATGAGTTAACAAAACAAGAGGTCCAGTGTCAGCTTCCCCTGGAGCACACCTGAGAAAAAGAATAAGGACTGACCTCCCTCCTATCCCCATCAAATTCCCCCTAGTTATTCTTAACAATGAAATTCCATGTCAGTTCCTTTTCACTGAGTTATAAAAAAAACTACAAGCCCTATTAAGATATGCATTTGATATAGGCCAAAATAATTGTATATGTATGTTTTAAGTGGCATTGTTAGAGGCTTGCTCTGTAGTAGCATCATTGTGTAAAATCTCTGAGTAGAATAAAAAAAACACCAAAAACAACCTCCTGTAAAGAAACATAAATCCAATATTTTTTTCTTTTTGTTGGCTTGGAACATTTGTCTCTTTTGTTCCACTCTGTGAAATAAACTATATACCTATTTTGTTTATATACCTCTGAAATACTCTTTACAGAGATGAAATGCTAACATACACTTGTTCTGGTTTATTTAGTTCTTTGAACTCTAAAAGTTATCTATAGTATTTCGATCTTTCGAAATGCTGGTGTTTAACTGATTGAATTTTTTCCATGTTTAATTATTAGAACATTATTCTAAATGCAGAATAACAGTCAATATAATAATTTCTGACATGATTAAAAGTTAAAAAGATATTGATATTTGGTCTCAAATTATCTACAGGAATTAAGTTTTAGTATCTCATTCTTGCAATACAGATTATAATAGAGTTGGGGAATAATGTAATGCTCATTTTTTTTCAGTTTGAAGAGCCAGCTGCAAAGAGAAGTGGAGGGAGTGCTTTGAAGAATAAGAGCAGGATCTCTTATGGCAGCTTTCTTGCATAGCACTATTTGTTGCTGCAGAAATGAGGTAAGAAGACAGCTGTTTATGCAAATAAAATGTCTTACAAATCCACATGAGAAGGTGTGCACAGCACTTACAAGAAAAGAAATGTTCCCTCATGCCCATACTGTGTCTCTTTCCTGAATAAATCCCCCACCAGCCTAAACTCCTGTCTGCCAACTTGGGTTAATGAATATGGAACTTGCCGAAGAGCCAAAGCATAATGAAAAAAACCCAAACCCATAAATATTGCTTTTAGTTTGGAATGAATGCATGACTAATCCAAATTAGATATACAGCACTGCCCATTTCAAAGGGCAGGCTTTCAGTCTGGCTTTGCTTGCTCACTTGCTCCAAAGAGAAAAGCAGAAATACAATGAAAACTTGGTTGAATGGAATGAAAAGGGGAAGAGAAAAGGGCAGAATTGGATTGTTAAAACTGGGGAAAAAATATGCTACAGAAGTGCAGTAATGTATATTGTTTTGGCATCCAGATGAAGTATTTCATTTTCCTAGAAAGCAAACTATTGCTTTTGACTGAAGAGCAAGTGTCAGGAATTTGATGGGGTTTATTTTTTTCACAAACTGACCATATTGTCTGTTTTGTTTGTGAGGGATAAAACATAGCAATCTTTTGTCTACTTAATTTAAAGTAAATACAAATAATGAGAAACAAGTTGAGTTTCTTCTGTCTTCCATATAGACAGAAAGGAAAGCAGAAACAGATGTTTCTGTGAGAGACAGGGCCAAAATGATTGAAGACATTATGCCAGTAGAGGCTATGAAAATTTCTTAGTACTGAATTTCAAGATACTGGATTCCAGACATGAAAGCAATACAAGTGTAGAGGAACTGTCATTCCTCTGTCTTTGTTTGTGTGAATCATAATTTCTATTTGTAAGTAGAAGTCACAGGGCTGAATACTAGTTCTTGATTGCTGAATATCTGTCAATAACATTGAAAGTCACTTTATGGTGCTTTGACAGTGTCTGTTGCCTTCCATGTGATAAGCTGAACAGTATGGCAAATGGGACTGCAATCTAGAAATAAAAAGCTTATACTTAAAATTTCATTGTTAGTTGGTATTGCTGACTACATGGAGTTGGCTGGTAGCAACTTTTGCTAACATTTATAGCTGAATTTCTTATGGGTAGGTATCTAGGAAAGGGTACATCTAATCTTATGTAGCATTGCCACTTCCTATAAAATGTCTTTAGTTCTTCCATGCTTCCTTAATGGTGACTGTTTTAAAAAGGCAGAAAGAATTCAACTTGATAGACAAGTATAAATGGGGGGCTGGGGAAGCATTGATCTCTGAGTACAGGACTTGCTTTGGATGCTCAAATTTGTATTATTTTATTGCTTAGGAAAGGAAACTAATGCCTCTTAGAAATTCTATTACATGGGAGTGTTGCTACCAATACAAGTCAACAGCAATTTTGTAACTGTGAAAACCCATCATATTTATTTCTGTCACCTAGAGTATGTCACAACGGACTGATCATAGTAGTAGTAGTCAGTCCTTTGCATGGACTAGCCACTATAATAAAGGTGAGAGATAAACCTGTGAAAACTACTGACAACATATTTGCAACAAAAGAAAACAATGCTCAAAAATTAGCCTTTCATTCCAGCTTGCTCTAGGAATGTGCTCTAGTGAGCTAAGCTCTACCTCTTTCTTCCATAGAAACAAGAAGTGTTTATAAAAGCCGTGGTGATGATTCTTCCTTTCTCACCGCAATGGAATGAGGGGTAAAAAATAAATAAAGAATAACAGAGATGGCTTGCTTGTTTGAAGTTCCAGTGCTGGCGTCACAGAAGCTGCTAGCATCCTTTAGTTTGTGGGAAAGTCTTACTGAGATCCTACAGAGCTGGGATAGAGCGGATACAAATCTGACAGGATTTAGAGTGACTTGTTTTTTTCTGCTAAGCTCAGAAAAAGAAATTTCTGTAGTGTATATGGAAATTGTTCACAAGTTTTCATTTTCTTAACCGTGGCAAACAACTGTGTGCTACATTTTGAGGATTATCTGATGTTAATATTAAAGAAATATATAACAAAGATCTTATGGGCTCATTAAAACTAGAAAACTGATCCAATATCTAGAATTTTAATGCTACTATGATTTTTCGAATGTAGTCCAGACTTTTATGTTGGGGCTTTATGTTAAAGATAAGGGCTAAATAAACAAATCTGAAAGATAAGAAAAAGAAATGAAGAACAAAAGGAACTACAACCTTAATTTCTATTGCAAAATTATTGGTAGAAGGAGACAATCTTGAAGTAAAGTCTGATCAATCCCCTCAGAGCTGGCAAACTTCTATCCGCATTTTTTGTTAGCATTTCTAACAGTCTGGTCACCTGCTCCTAGAGGTTCTGTTAAATACAGATTTATGCAAACTTTCATTATATAGATTACATAAGAGAGTGACTAAGAAAGATGCATGTGGTAAGACTTGCTACCTGGATGAGAGGAAGATGTATTAGATTTCAGCTGTGGATAATTCCTGTTTCAGAAAAATGGCCACTTGAGTTTTCTGTTTTTCCCCTGGTTTTTATTTACTCATTTCCCCTGGTTTTTATTTACTCATTTTTTGGGGGACTGTGATTATTGTCTGTGGCTTCTCTTTAAGGAAAACAAAACTTGTCAGCACTGTAGGGAAAATTGCAAACTGCTTGTTATCTAGTGAAAAGGCCCCTTGGGGAAACATTATAGACATTGACCATTAGCAAAATACTCATTCAGAAAACATCATTGGTGAGCAGAGGTTTACCCTGGTTTATGAACTTCAGAAAGAAATCCTGAAGAGCTGGAGTTTATGAACCTGTCACAGTGTTCCTTATTAGTTTAAACAGGAGTCTTCACACAGCCAGCATGCTTGTCTGGCCGAGTATGATAAGGAAACGGAGCAAGTTGCAAGTATCTATCTTATGATTCTGGCAGCCTGACAGATAGATCACATTGTTCTCTTGGGAATCAGCAGTAGGAGAGGAAAGAGGATGACTCTCTTCTCTCCATGATCCTGATTCTGCTGAATAAAGATGGATTGTCCAAGAGGAGATTACAGTGCTTCATACCCAGCAGAGCCCTTCCTTCACATCATCTGGAGGTGTTTCTACAGCCCTGCTTGTGCTGAGTGTGCTGGAGCTGCCCTGATAAGGTGACATCAAAGTCAAAGGCCATGAGTAAGGGCACCATATCCAGGTGTCTGCTTTGTCACATATAACTGATGGAGAGAGGCTGGCTTCCTTCAGTTATTGAAAGCTTCAGTTGTATTAATCTATGGACTTGATTAGAAGGTTGGGTGGGAAAAGAGTGTTTTGCTGGGTTTTCTACCATTAGAAATATCTTCCTGACAGTATTAGCTAGCAGAAAAAAGGCCTTTTTTTTTTTTAACCTTTTTTCTTTAATCCCAAATGGTATCAGTTCATATCTTTCAGTTCCATCAGTAAAGCTTTTAAGGACTTGTGTACACTATTCTCAGATTTATGGCTTAGGAGTGAGATTCAAGCAAGTCTTCATATTAATGATTCCCTGCAAGGGAACAGCTGCTGCCACACATGGAAGACCTATGGAATTTTTCCTTTATTTTTTCTGTGAAGCCTCATGCCTTCTCTTTCAGAAGGAACAAGACATAAAAGTATGCTGAACCCTGATATTTTAAGGTTTGCCTTGTATTTGCAACTGACTAAAGCCCTAGGTGTGGAATGTGACTCACTGCATAACACCCTACAATGGAGTAACGCTCAGTCAGGGGCAGGGGTGATATGCCCATGAAGCTCAGGGAATAAGAGAAGCTGACTGTATCAACTGAAAGGGGAACATAGGGTGGTCTTTGTTTTAGACAAACAACTGTCAACAGTTGAATGGATTGTCTGGTGATGTAAATGTCTCCCTGAGTCAGACAGACCAGCATGGGGGCTGTAAATACATAGCTCAGTCCAACACAGAGAATGAAAACTGGACAACTAGTAAAATAACTTGGAATAGAGTAGCAGGTTTGAGCTGCCTTTACCCATGTATGCCTTCCTGGAGATGGGGGATTTTAGACTTTACATCTTTCACACAGAGAGTGTCTGAAAGAAGCTGCTGAGGGAGTATTGGACTCTGGCAGTACTAGAGGTGGATAATTGCTGGAGGGTGAAGTGTCTCAGTAGACCAGAACCTTGATTTGATAGAAGGCTTATCAGCTGATTCCTCCATCTGTATAGATCATACAGTTGGCCTCCTTATGTTGTATGTTGTGTCATCTGGGATTGTAAATTACTTCAGGAAATTCTCAGAGTTACGGAGGGAGTTTTCCAGGCTTTGAGTGACTGTAAATGCCTGGATTGCCACCTGGCTACCTCATTTTGTGTAGTGGCAGTACTACAGCATGTTGTGCTGGAGGAAATAAGTATTCTGCTCACCCACTGAGATCTTTCTTTAACTTAAGTATCATAGAGTGTGTATAGCAATATACAGAGGTTATTTATACAGGCTAGAGAAAAGGTAAACATCGTTGGAGGGACCTAATTTGTGCTGCTACCTGGCAAAGTGTGTGTCCTCTCCCATAGGAGTCGCTCTAAGAGGTTTCTTGAACTGCTTCATCTTCTATGCATAATCATCACTATGACATCTCTATTGAAAAAAAAAAAAAACAAAACAAACAACCCAACAAACTGCTGAAAAGAAGAAAAGAAAAAAGAAAAGCCAGAGGACTTAAGATGTCGAATTTTTTCATTTTGAAAGCAGAATCTTTTCAATGAAATGGTTCTTTTTAACTTCAACCTATCAAATCACTCACTTCAGACAGGGATGCCAATGATGCTGAATTAACTATGCTCCTCTCTAAGAGAACAGCAAGCTTGTTCTTTTATATATCATTCTTGAGAAATAGAATATATTCAACCTTTAATGAAGAGTATTTAGCAGGTAAATGCCTAGGTGTCAGTTACTAGATGATTCCCTGATATTGGAGCACTTATTTGTGGCCACCCAGATGCTGCATGCAAATGTATTCAGCACTAAATCAGTCTCCAAGTAAGGATGTTTAAACACATGCTGGATACTGTATTCTCAGATTATTTTGTTTAGAAGTCAGAGCTAACTCGTAACAACACATCAGAGCTGATCTATTGATTTCTATTCCTCTACTTCTCTTGTTTTCTTGATTAGTTGCAGCACTATGCAGGAGTGGTATATAATCTCATATGTAGTGATTTAGTATTGCAGATTTTTTTTTTTCCCCCCTAGACTTTTATAAAGAAATTAACGTAATAGACTGAACTATACAGTTGTTGCTTTGACTATTTAGAACGTACGACTTTCTACAACAGTTGTGGCAGACATTTCATTCACCTCTCTCCCTTACTATATTTGTTTGATAGTAATGGAAGGATTTGTCCTTGGAATATTGGATAGTGATATATCTTCTACCTCAGAAGAAGTATTTTAATGGGAATAAGCTTTTTAGCACAAAATCATTACTTAAACCATTTTAGATCCTTTTGCTATCTGATGGAACTAAAATCAATATGCCAGGCCATAGATACTGAGATTAAGTGCAAACTTGATTTGAGTTGGTTTCCAGAGTAACGCTCTGGAGATCTTTAGCCAATAAATTACTTTTAGTTAAAAGTTTTCCATTGATATTTTCATAATGTGCTTTTCAGGTATTTTTATTACATTTATATATTTTCTTCACTCAGAGAAAATTCACATTTTACAAATATATAGCAAGATTAGACTGAAATACTGCCTACATAAAATAAAGAGCTCAATCAAGGTCTCTTCCTTAGCTCTACTAAGGGCAACAATTAAAACAGCATAAAATGAGCATGTTGTAAGAGCTAAACGTGTCATATGAGCTAGTGCTATGACTCCCATGTCTAGGTCACTTGCATATCACTTGCTAGGCAGACACTGTAGTAAGAATTCAGTGCTAAGTTTTTATGTGAAGTCTTCTTAAAATTGGTCTAATCCTATTATTTGTCACATCTGTGCACGATAAAATTTCAAAGAGAGATTTCTAAGTTCTGTCTTGGGTACAAACCTATTTTTTCTGTGTCTTTAGCAATAGTACTCTTGCATTATTATAAAACAACATAATTATTTTAAGCAGAATCGTAAAACTCAATGAAGAAATTATATTCCAAGATTTGATCCTGCTCAGTGAAATAATATAATATTTTTTTCCTTATCATTGTTTAAAGCAACTGTAAATGGGCACAATGCAAAAGAACTCCAATAAAGCAGTTCTGTTTGAAAGTTGGGAAGATGAAGTTGAGGCAGATAAATCATTTTATGTGCAGAGAGCTGCTAAACAGTGCTAATGGATGAAGATACTTAGCAAGATAAGACTTGGGAGGGATAACTTTGTGTATGCATGGACAAAGAACAATGTAAAAGTAACATGCATCTGGTATCTAACTGCTCTCCACAACTCATGGAGTGTACCTTCATGGCAATGCTAAAATGATTAGGCTAAATGGACAGCAAGTTGCTGCTTGTCAGGACTGAGGGTAGCAACTTCTTAACCTATGAAACCAGATAAATTAAAATTAAGTGAAAAGAGTTTGTTGTTAACTTCATTTAGTAAAAGATTGGACAGGAAATATTCATCACCCTGAAAAATTCTTATTTTATAGTTTAGTAATAATTTCTCTCCTGTGCTAGATGTGAACACAAAGAACTTCAATTAAACAGGGAGAGGTGTGAGTTGTTTTGTTGCAGTTGACAACAAGGTATATGATTAGTGACAAACATTCCACCAAAGATTTAACACTGAACTACTAATGTGATTTTATAAAATTGTATTTTGAAACCAAAGAGGAGATAGGGAGCTTCATTCTGCACCCACTGCCCCTTTCCTTTTTTTTCCAATTAAAACAAAACTCAGTAAATGGTAGAGAAAGAATTACATTCAACAGAAGCTCACAGCGAAGACCTAAAGCCATAGGAGCTTTGAAACCTGACCACAGAAACTGTCCCAAGCTAGCAGGCAGCCTATTGAGGAAAGCTGTATGCCCTTTGCTAAAATGACTCCATCTGTATCCTTTCTGAAGTAAGATTCCTGATTGAATTAGCTCATATTAAGTAGAGGATTATTTACAGGTTGTAATCAGGATTACAAGGTAGTTTACAAATGTATAAAACTATGATGGGCAAGGAACTGCCAAGGTGCCAAAATATTTTGACATGTCTCAAGGGGTTAGTCTTCTTATCTAGACCAGCACATAGAACTGCTACAGTAGAGCTTCTGCTCCTGATTTATCCCGAATGTCCTACAAATTTCTTGAAGGACTGACATATTTTTCTCTGCAGCCTACTTGTGAAACAGGGAAAATATTTATTTTTATCATGTATAAGAAAAGATGAATAAGTGTTTTGCCTTGGAATGCTTTCAGTCATTATATTACCTAGTGTAGGAATCGATGATACTGTCTGGAGCTGCTGAACAGTACTGTAAATAATACAGCATACTGTTTTGGAAAAGGTTCTTCTGCAAGTCAACGAGCTTTTTTGTGTATCTTATAAACATGAAACACTTAAATATTACACATGTTCTTTCTCTCTAAAAAGATCAAAACTTTTTTATTGTTATTTAAATGAGAAATCAAGCTCAAATGAAAATTGTTTCAATTCACAACCCTTCGGTGTTTGACATTTTGACTTATTTGAGATACTGATTTGGAGTCAAAACATTTTTGTTGAAGGTCTCATGGACTAAGCACATTATTCACTGCCTAACCAAAATTTGAATAAAACAAATTGGGGATTTAATGTTAAGAAACAACCTTCAGCTACACATTGTGTCCACAATAAAAATCATCCAGTCATCAAAAGTTGAGTATGTGTCTTCTGGTTTTGTGTTCTTTATGGAAGAAAAAAAAAAAAAAGATAAAACAATTGTAAACTCTAGTATAGTATCTTACTGACACAATTACCACATATTGAAAGAGATGATGTTCATTTTGTGTTGTTTTCCTAATTTTATTAATGTTACCTCTGTGACTTAATTGCAAAGGAGAGGACATTACTTGTTTTTACTAGGTTGTTTTGACATCACTTTGAGTAAATCAGCAATAGATTATGTGAAAGTAACATTTTTTTAGAACAGAAATCCTTTATTTATTTATTTATTTTCTTTTTCTTTAAGTGAACAGTACATATTTCTGAACTTCCTGAAAGAAATAATGGAAAGCTTGAGCAAGAGTGTTTGTTATCAGTGTTTTTCATGGGCAGGGGAGAGACTGAATGAGATAAACACCCTTTTTTAAATGACTGTTTTGGCTGTTACTCATAAAATAGTTTTTTATCCTGGGGGTAAAATATAATTTTATGTAGATCCATAGAATTGTATTCAAACAATTATACAGGTTTGCGAATTTCTAGAACATAGATGCTGTGTCTGCAGAATGGTGTTTGCTCTTGTGTGGTGTTTGTTTTGTTTTGTTTTGTTTCTAGACATAGCAAAAAAACTCCCAGGAGAAGGAGCTAGGTTCTGTGCATAAGGACTAGGAACCAAAATCTTCAAAGGAATGATGAGATATCTTTTATTTTTAAATGAAAAAGAAAAAAATACTAAGCAATTACTTAATCTAGCCTTCCACTCACGTTTAGTTTTAATGCGTTTGGACATTTTAAATTTATTGTTCTTATTTCTATTTTATTTATTCTAGCCGATACATAAATGTTAGCCTATGTATTCCATATGGCTTGTGCTTGTGTTAGTATTTCATAAATGCTTGTTCCAAGACACAGTTTAGTGTTTTGGCTGTTATTTTTATTCTAAATAACTTCAGTCAATTTTCCATAGATTAACACAAGTTAATGTAGGAATAAGCATTTAGGCTCATGAAAAACCTTGCTCTTCAAGTACATATATGTTTAATATTTCAGAACTGGGTTAGCAGATTTGTTACGAGCAATTAAAGACAGGCTTCAAAACCAGCAGGTGCTAGGTGCTGTCTGTTATGTTGCAGCATGCTGTGTGTGTTTTCCCCGTTGCTTACTGTGCACCCAAATAGTAATGGCAAAGCTTTAACGTATGCTGGAGCTGACCTTTCTCTGCTCCGCTGCAACTAAGACTAGACTAGACTAACTTCTAAATTCTGAGAGATAATGAAGTTACGTCTGCAATACAGTTAGGTTTTAAGGACAACTTTGACCTTCTTGCACTTACTCATGTAACTTGCCTGAATACTGATAAAAGTATAACTGTGGCACTGCAGAGTATGGTGTGCCTGCCCAAGTCTTCCTGTGAAGCCTCCTAAGTGTCAGTGAGATTAGCTTCTCCTGAGGTCACTGCTGGGTAACTTTCCTTGTCTTTCCAGCCATCTCTCTTCATATCAAGGAAATGTCAGTTGGTGCTGGCAGAAGCAGGAACTTTCACCACTAATGTTTTTATTTTCTCGGTGTTGATTGCATTTCTATCACTCTGTAAAGAGTTGAAAAGCTGTTTTTCACTTCTGCTCGCCAGCAGTATCCTGCATGTGGTATTTCTCAGTGTAAGGCTGGTGCCACTGATTAATTTATTTTTTTTTT
>VWZY01011036.1:146039-165820 GCA_013399075.1 Chloroceryle aenea
TAAACTCCTCTTTAATTACAGACTTCATGCAGTCAGTTCAGTGGAACTATGTCAAAGCTTCCACCTCCCTCCCTGGCCAGGAGCACATGCTTCATCAGCTGCGCATCTTAACTGAATGTATTTATAATGTCCACTTGAAAATACTTGGAAACCTCGTGTAACTGTGATTACATACACAGACAAATGGCTGTCAATTATGTATGTGAGCAAAAGAAAGGGAGACGGAGAACTCTAAATCTATTTGCTTTATCTTACAGTTGATAATTTGTAACTTAATTATAACAGTCTGCATATGGGGAAAAAAAAATCAGAATTAAACCAGAATAATATGGGAGCTGGGTTTTTTTTCACTTGAGTGGATGAGGTTCAGGGAACTTAGTCACCTCTGAGAAATTACTTCATGAAGAAGTCAGTTTAGGTAATCACAGTTCACACTGAGCAAAATTTACCTAGGTATAAGTACCCTAGTTGAATGAAGGTGAATTGTTAGATTATCCATGCTTTCTGTGCGTGGTAATTCTGGCCAACAAGAGTAGGCTTACTAAACAAACACTACCAACAGAAGACTAGCATTGGAATAATGTCAGTAGCACTTTAGAAATGATAGCAGCATGTGCCATACTCTATTTAGAGTGTACAATAGAATATACTGATGGTCTTTGTTTTGATGTAAAAATGTATAGGAAAGATGTATGTAGAAAAATGAACAGGTACTTTGATTAAAAAGAGATCTGTAGGCTTGAACCTGAAGGTTCAAAAAGAAGAGAAATCTTAGCAATGCTGAAATTAGCAGGAAGGATTTTTGTGGAAGTTTCTACAGATCTTAAGCTGTTCGTTTTAACAGAAGATTTCTAAATGTAATGGAGCGGGAATATTTGTTGAGTCGATCAAATGTGAACAAACCTGAGTTTGGTAATAACAGCAAGACAGACATGAAGCTGAATAGAAAATTATTTTTCCCTTAAGAAAGAAAAATCTGTCATGTATTTATTATGAAGTTTGATTTATGTTTTAGTCTCCTATATACTGGTATAGATTTGATGTGTCTTGAGGTCAAGATGGCACTTTTGAATTATGAGTTGATGGGTTTTCTCAAGTGTTTGGAAACTTAGTTCATTTAATTATAAAGGTCTTCCAGTTTTCTTTGATATTGTCATGCTGTACACAAGCCACTAAC
Source organism: Chloroceryle aenea (assembly GCA_013399075.1). Taxonomy (NCBI): domain Eukaryota; kingdom Metazoa; phylum Chordata; class Aves; order Coraciiformes; family Cerylidae; genus Chloroceryle; species Chloroceryle aenea. The sequence goes on from VWZY01011036.1 coordinate 147,217, forward strand.
AACCCTTCCATTCCTTTAGGTAGAGCTGGCTGCAGCTGGCATGACATTTCATTATGGTATGCTCGTGTACAAGATCTTTTCTTCGATTATTTACAAATCTTACTTAGCACAAGCAGAACATTTTTTTTTTCTAGCTATGTATATGCAGTAATTTAAATAAATTACTAGAATTATATTTTATTCTAGTACAAAACAATATAGAGACAAAGAAGTTGAGAAAGCAGCTGCATTTTCTGTTCAAGCCAATTACCTGCAATGGTGAAAGGTTAGATTTTCACTAGCCTAGATTTAGTGCTACTATGTACAGATTTAAGCAATCATTGATTTGAATGCCTTTTTATCTTGATAGCTTGCAGTAAATTCTGATCTTGTTACTAAAGTGTATTTCCCAAGAACAATACTTTGAGTAATAACTTCTCATTTTGTCCTGGACATGCTATATACTTAAACGCATGATTTATAAATAGCCTATAAAATGAGTTACATTTATTAATGTCTAAGAAATCACAGAAAGAATTGCTATATTGCATCAAATTTAAAATGCAACGTCAGTGATTCCACTGAGCTGCTGATTTTCTTTTCCTTCCCAGAAAGAACATATTCTTTCTAATATAACTCTTTTGCCAGTTGTTAATGCTAGCAATATCTTTTTTGAAGATAAGACTGTGACTTGAGCTTCTTCCAGAGTTGTGTTCCCTTTTCTAAATCTGTAGAAACCTTTTTCTTTCTTCCTTTCTTCTTTCTTTGTTTTTTTTAACAAAACTAAATAAAATCCTTTATTGTAATTTGCACTATAGGTCTCAAGTTTGGTGTCAATGAGTATTGTTTTCTGATAAACCATTATTTCTGACAGAAATATGTTGAAATTATTGAAATGAAAAGATTGGGGCAAAAATGTTTTATTGATTTTTCTTTTTTGAATAACATTTTGACTTTATCAAAAAGGAATTTCCTGATTTTCATTTAAAAGATTTGGTGTATTATAATAACATAAAAATATTAATTGAAATGAAACATTTTCTCTTATTAATCAATAAGATTTTATTGGTCAAACCTGTATTTTTTTTCATGAGCATATTGATTTAATGTGATGAAATTAAATGTTAGACCAGGATTGAGAATCATCCTATATTTTTGCAGAATTAGCCATGTAAGAGAAACAGCCACTTCCCAGCCAGTTCTCACTAAAGCATAAACCAGCTCAAATCAATCTGAAAAGGCTAACTTAAGTCCCTTCCTCCATGTTATATATGTGCTTTGCTCAGACTTCCATCCCTAAAGCCTCTTTATTGTGTGTGTACTTGTTCCTTTCACAAGAAAATTAGAGCAATGCTCATAAAGAAAGGGTGAAGAGCTGTAGGGAGGCAACACTGTTAGTGTACATTGTGTCCGTGAGTTTACTAAACACTGATAATTCCATAGTAATTGCCCATGTTGTAACTCTTGTTTCTTAATATAGTTTTCACTGACTAAGCTTTCTGTTGTCTGCTGCTATGATGCAAATTCAAAGCATATACAGTCCTTCAGTATCCTTCCCAGACAGGCAAGCCCTAAAAAACATTTACTGTAGGAAAGAAGACACCAGAAAGTAACAGGTCATTGCCCTGTAGTCCCCAAGAGGTCAAAAAGCCCTGTTTTTTGGTGGATATAAACTATTGCATCTAACTCATTCGAGCTGTTGTGGACATTACTCAAGGAATATAGATTTGCAGGGAATCACTGCTTTGCTTCCTGTATTTAGCTCAAGGGATCTTTAGAGAGATTATTTCCTCAATGGCTAAAAGTCCTTTTCCTGTGTGTAATCATAATCCAAGATCAGTACGAGCATTTGATGATAGACAAATAACTGTGTTGTTGCCCATGCATCTGGGGACAAAACTTTTGAAGGCTCTAAGCGTATATGTATGTGTGCCTGTATTAACACACATTGTGGGCTATTGTCCTTGTTTAAAGAAGCAATTTAAGTAATTTCTATTTATTGTTGCAATATTTGTGATCATCAAAGCTCAACTGCAGTCAAATCAGTTAGCTAGAGGATCATGTTCTTTAAAGAAGGCATAGGGGCACCTGCAGTAGAAATTGAAGGAGAACTTCGGGGCTGGTGGGTTGCACTTATCCCCATCTCTGTAACAGATGGGCATTAGCATAAGTCTTTATTTGTTGTTTGAGACATAGCTAAAATTCCCAACGTGGGTTTTAATCATTGGATGTAGGACTTGATTTTGTACATTACTTTTTTTTGTGCATATATTTTAAACAGTTCGCTGATGTACAACTAACAAACAGATTTTGAATTCTATACACTTGAAAAATTGAGGGTTTTTTCATTATTGCTATATCATCAAATTATTTTCTTAAAGCACCAGGAATGATTCTGATTTAAGCATTATTGTTTCCCTTTAAGGATGCCTTTCTAAACAGAACTTTCTGCTTTCTGAATTTCTGCTTTCTGAATTTCTCATTGTAAGGAAATGCTAAGGCACGCACTTTTAATCAGTAAGAGTATTTGTTGGCTTTCCTATTGTATACCTCTCTCTGACTTGGATCTCAAACAGCCACTTAAGAGGCCTCCTATGCAAGCATATGAACATAAAATAAATACGATGAATGTTTCAAACAAATAGCTTACCTTTATTTTTGATTCAGCCATCCATTATAAACATGCATTATGCTGCAGCACCTGTTGAGATGAGCGCTGCAGGAGTCATGAGCAGAGCAGGCCTGGCTGCTGTCCTGATTAGATCACCAACTGAGAAGCAGTGATTTAAACAAAATTGGCTGGGCAATGGCTGCTGATGTGCTGCTGGTTTTTTAAAGCCATGGAAGCATAGTGAAGTGGTCAGAGTACGAATCTAGAAACCAAGTATTTTGGGTTCTGTTCCTTCTGTTGAAACATCTCATTTATGTCCTGCATCAAGTAACTTTTCCTTATCTGAAAAATGGAGATAGAATGCTTATTTCTTACAATTGTAAGTCTGTTTCTGCATTCCAGCAAAATGCATCTTTCTACTCACAAAGGCTGACCAATAATATTTTTGTTAGTTCACTGCTAATTGTAATAATGATAATGGGAGGAACATTAGTTTCTGTAAGTGGCTTTTTGGGGTAACAATTCCCTCATTGTAGTTTCATGTCAGACAGCTATGAAAATTTAGAATGTTAAAATAGTGGAGAACAGGGATTTTAAAAATTGTGGGGGGGGATGGATCAGTACAACAGCTTACAGATGATGTAAAGTGGGTGGCATCTAGCTTTTTATTAGCTAATTACCGGAATTTCTGATAATGGAGACTACCAGAATAACAATATTCTGCTTGAATTATACCCTTCAGAACACCTCTACCATTTGCATGCTGGTTTTCACTCTGTATAACCAATAAAAAGCTGGTTTCTGCCATTATTTACCTATGCAGAAAGGAATGCTAACAAATATGTTAATTTTAACTGGTAGGAATTTAGTAAGCAGACTTCCCATACTATTGCCATATACCTCTGCCTAGATGTAGTTTACATCTCTGTCACTGAAACCAGAGCAGAATCTGAGGGAGGGCCTGATTTAATGGCTGGAAGAGAGGTGAGTAATGGCTATGACTCAAGCCCCTGATGGAGAGGAGTATTATTAGTGCTAGCGGGAAATTAACTTCCTTTCTGTGAAACAACTGGCTGCTGTGGCATCTGTTAAAAAACCCACCACCAAAAAAAACCCAACAAAACCCACAAAAGTACAAACAAAAAAACACACAAACAAAAAAACATAAACAAACAAATAACAAAAGAAAAAAATTCTCCTGGCATGTTGGAAAATAAAAGTGAAAGTGTGCTTCTGCACACAAGTGCTTCTGTGGTAAACATAAACTTCTTGCTAAATTATTTAGTAGATTTTCAGAGGTATTGCATAGGCTATTTTGCTCTGCAGAGACCTTATACACTTGCTTCTTCTCTTTAGCAAATAATTCTGTAGACAAAGCATCTAGCTCTGAATGTTCTATCAGTAGCTTGTGTTTCATTGCAGGCAGTTGAAGTGACAGCAAATTCTGAAAGTGAGTAAATTCCCTTTTGCTGTCTCTTAAGTGGCTGTTTTGACTTACTTTGGTTTTAAAGAATTTGGTGTTATTTTGGCATTTTGGTTTGCTTCACTTACTAGAAAGGCAAAGTGCTATTTGGAGCACAAACTTTGGTTAATATTTTATTGACGTGAATAATCTTTCTGACATCTTCCAGATGATTGAAGATGCATACAGTTCTTGCCTCTTACTTATGGATATATCAGTATTTTTTGCTATTACCTCTGTTTGGAAAAAAAACCCAACCTCATCCTCAACGGGAAAACTGGGAAAAAAACATGGAAATATAAGTAGTTATGTATTAAAACTAATAAGAAAACATCCTGTCATTTTCACATGTAAACATGCACTAATTGTCAGTGAAATGAGATTATTTGACCTATTATAATTTACAATTTTTATGGGTTTAATTTCTCTATCTGGAAATAATTTAGCAATGGTGATTGTTAATTCCCTTACAGATGCAGTGGCTGGATGGCAGGGTTAATCTTTAGCAATGTCCTAGTAAAATTATTGGTAGTTGCTTATGAAATCCTGTGATTTAAGGATTTTATTTATTTATTTATTTATAATCAATTTCTCAAATGCTTATTTAAAAGCATTCCTCTCTAATAGCATTCAGGGTCTGATAATAGGTTTTTGTATTAGATTTATATAAGTTCTTCAAAATATGGTATTTCCTTCTGCATGTTATGAAAGCTGATTTTTAGTTAATTTTTTATGTATGGAAGTGAATAATCTTTCTGGCGTCTTCCAGATGACTGGGGGTGCATACAGTTCTCAGCTCTTACTTAGGGATATATCAGTATTTTTTGCTATTACCTCTGTTTGGAAAAAAATCAATAGCATTTTTTTGCATTTAAAACTATGTTGGAAGGCAAGAATAGGATTGACGTTATCTACTTTCTTTCCTGAGGTGTGCAATATAATTTTTCTGAAATGCAGTAAAACAAGAAATACCTTTTCTGAAAGTTACATTTGCTTTCAGCATTCAGAAAACAACATTTGGGCAAGACTTGTCTTGTTCTGTATTTATATGCCGTATTTGATTTCCTTGTTTGTGCTCAAATTCCGAGAAACTTCTTAATTATATCAGAAAGTGATGCATTAAAAAAAAAAAAAAAAGGTTTCTACAAACAGCTTCTACAACAGCTAAATTCTGTGTTGGTTCAGAACTCCATCTACAAATATATGCATTTTTATATAAGTAGTGATATTTTAATAATTACTTTTTGTTGAATCACTAGGCACTGACTATTTCTTAATTAATTTTTTTGTTAGTTTGAGGTAATAGAAACCATACCTAAAGCTCAAAAATCTCTTAGGAACTCCAAGTGAGTATTTTCTAGCTTAAGGGAATGATGAATATTTCCACCTCAAAGCTGAAACAGCCCCTGTTTCCAGCCTTGAAGCTGTAATACTAGGTGCTACTTCTTTTGTTCCTTCTCTAAGAATTTTCTGTACTATTGCTAACAAATATTGGATGCAACTGCTTTGCCTTAAAGGTTTGTCATATATTTAATAGGCCTTAGACTTTGTACTTCTCCTCCCCATACACAAGTTCTGCATCAATATACTTTCACACAGGAGTTCAAAAATTTAAGGGGGCCTTATGGCGAGTGTGTTTCATCCTAATGAAGGCATTTTACAATTAGGGAATAAACTGTTTGTTAATATTAATTAAGGTCTCAAGTACCATGCAACACATTAGTTTTGTCGCAAGACACAAAGGAATCCTATTGAAAAAGGGAGGGATAAAAATAAAATCTCTTTTCAGTAGCTATTGCTTTAAATCTTCTGACTCCTGTGTAGTAATTTGTAGCAACTTTCTTGCTTTAATAACTATCTGTCAAGATCTAAAATAGCGTATGTGTTTTGAGGCTAGGATGACATTAACATAGGCAGAGTAAGGGGAGAAGGTCGGAGAGAGATTTTTGCAAGCCTGATAGGTACTATAATCCTATTACTAAGAAAAAACGTGGGAGAGAAAAAAGAAAAAAAAAAAAAAGATACTTTTCCAGACAGCAGGTGCATAAAATAAACCAGCCAGGAGCAGGAATAGTTTTTGCAGTTATATATCACTTCAGTCGGTGCTTCACCTTTCTAAATCTCCAAGCATAAAGCTTTCCAAGTAAGTATGTAGGTATACAAACACTTGCATATGTGCACATGTAGGATACATAAATTCTCTTTAAAATTACTGTAAAATTTTGTTATTGTGAATCCAGTGGTATAACAAATGTATCCTGAAGTACAACATCCTTCCAAATCAGAGAATTTCAAAAAATTTGTAAAAGCAAACAAATCCTATCATTTTGTTAACAACCTCTGGACAGTGTAGTTTATTTTAATGGATGCATCATTTTAAACTTCATTATCTGTTCTGCCCTCTTCACAAATGGAGAAAGAACATGATTCATAACTGTATCATAAAATGTAAGTTGGAAGTGATTTAAATGCGTTTATGTTCCTTATTCAATAAAGTTTGCATCTGTTAAGTTTTTCCTTATAAAGTGTGTGAGGACTAGAGGATTGCTGGAATTCTTTTTTGTAGTTGTTTTAGGGCAACAAAAATTCTGAGTCAGATTTGTTGGGTAAATTCAGGTCTTTTAGCAAAATAGAGTTGTTATAAACATACAAAAAAAAAGGTAGTAAAATTACACAACCCTGCCACAAAACTGACCAGAGAATTCAAGTTCAATGCAACAGGAGAGATTAGGAATATGACTGTGTCCTGTGAGAACCATATTCTGCTTGCTAGCATTTCAGCAGTTCTGAGTTTGTTCTGGTAGAGACTGTCTAAAATACTTGTTGAGGGAAATATTAATTCTTACTCAACATCAGTTTTGCCTTGTTTTCATGGACTTCTTGTTTATTTTTTTTTTCTCCTATAGGTTTTGCTTTGTTTTGTTTTATTTTCAGGTAGCATCTGAAGGGAATTAGGTCTGCAGTATATGCAGCGTAGACATCTGAATACCAAGAACTAAAATCTGATCATCTCTTCACCCGAACCACTGTCCAGTTGCTAGAGCTAGGGCAGGACAGATGCAGATGTTTACCTGCTGGTGAAAAGGATCAGTGTGGTCACTTTGGTCTCCTGGATTACTTGGAACTTGCTGAAGGTGCTATCTTCATCTTTTTACTGGAGGTTATACTACAGGGCCTTAGGAGATCATGAATAGAGACATAAATTATACATTCCTCATTCAGGGAAAACTCTAAGGACTGTGCCCAGAGTTGCATCGACATGTTTAGTGATGAAGTTTGACAGTTCATGTCTAAGCTTTCAGGCTAAATGTGAGCTGGGAATGTAAATATAAAAACTAAAGAAATTCACTTTTGAAGGAAAAAAAATAAATGCAGTGGTTATGGAATCAGATTCTGTAGACTCTGTGAGTGTCGGCTCAGTGAATCAAAAATATTTCTCAAATGAGCCAAGTTTCTCAATTGTTATAGCACTGCAGAATTGAGTCCTAAGAACACAAGACTGTTTTTTTTTGACAAAGCTTCAAAAATATGAAAAGTTTAAGTTCAGCATTGTATGATTGTTTATTTAGTCTGAGAAGAAAAGAGGTGTGAAATAGGAGAGACAACCTGTGTAATTCCAACTACTTATGTATATTTTAATATAGACTTGAATTTTGGACAGAAGCATAAACTCCAAATGCATACATTTTAAAAATATTCATCTTGCTTCCAAAGCAACTACACCACTATGTTGGTTTAGGTTTGGGGGTTTTTTTAGCTTTTCCTTTTAAGAAATCTTATCTGTGCATTTAGCTTGCAGAATAGGCATTCTCTTGTCTCACATACTGTGCTATAGTCAATGTATTTGACATATTAAAAAACTCCACACCTTTTAAAAAATACATATTTGCATGAGATGAGAATCTTTTCTTAAGAGTTGCTTCATTTTCCCAAATATATCTTTTAAATAACCTCCTACAAATTGGCTGTTCTGTACACAAAAATTCCACATTTGTCTGCAAACTGTAGCATTTAAAGGGAAATTTAATCTGTGTCCCCGGACAAAAGGTTAAAAAAAAAAAAGGTAACTCTTCTCTTGAGAAGTGGATCCTCTTCTTCTTTGAGTGGCAGCAAGTTGTGCATGGAAACGAAAACAGCCTGGAAATGAGGCTGGTAGTAGTATGCTGGTTACTGCTCTAAAGGACAGCATTGAAAGATATAATTTCCATAGATTGAAATGGTCTTGCTTCTGGAATCCTGAATTTGGTCCATATCTCGCTTTAAGTTTGGCCCTATCTAGTTAAGTGCATTAATAGAGCCACCACGGATAAGCAATTTCTGAAATCTCACACTTAATACTGACTCAATGATTTTGTGTGGAAGAGAGTCGAAAGTGCTACAAAACCACAGTGGTTGTTTTAAAATTAACATCTGCAATAGGGAAGGAAGGAAAGTGCCCACTGACAGAGGGAGAGGAGGAAGTCAGAGTCATACTAGAGAAGTTTTACGTTTTCATTGCTAAGGCTTATAATTCCTATTTATGCCAGACTCTTGTCTTATTAAACATATTGATATAGGTCCTCAGACGAGTTTCTAGACAGTTTTATGAAATGCACTCAGTAAAATCACAGGATTATTTCAGCTGTTTTGATAAGACTGTGTATGAGACAAGGATAGTGCATGCATTTACTTCATGAAAGCGGTGCATCAGTATTTTAACTGATTTAATTAATTTGTCCATTTAATTATTTTTAGGTTTGTGGGGTTTTATTATTACTATTTTTATTTATTTATTAGTTCTGATTTGTTCTTTTCCCCTGATCTAAAAGTACATATATTAGCAATCCAAAACTAAATGTCAATAGACACTCCTGTGACCTGCCTTAATAAAAAACTTGTCAGAAATCTGACTCCACAGTCAAAGGGAATGAAATAGGACAGATGGATTTACAGGATACCAATAAAAGCTTTTTATGTAAGAACATCCCCAGAGACAAGTCTTTTACATACTCTCAGGGGTGCATAAATCATTGACAAAACTGCATGGCAGACTTGTTTAGGAATTTGATTTATTATCCGGGTCATTTTAACAGTTTATAGACTTGCTCATTCTGTCCTGGTGGAGATGTTCTCTGCACATGTTTAAAGCACCACTAAGTATGTACTTGGGCTGTTGAATAATAACTAAGGTTATTACCAGCTTACACATTCCTTCCATTCCCTCAGACTTTATGTAGTACAGTAGAAATGGTGGTGAGGTGCTATGGCGTCTTCCCTAACCATTTTTTTTTTGTTTTGAGTATAATTCTTCAAGAAAGTCTCAAGGACTATGGCAGTCTCAGAAACATGTCTTTATTTCCAAACAAAAGCTTATTATGGAATAGTTAAATCATCGATGTTTCATTTTCACCTTGAATACTGGGTTCAGTTTTGGGCCTACAAGAAGGACATTGAGGTTCTAGAGCGTGTCCAAAAAAGGGCAGTGAAGCTGCTGAAAGGTCTAGGGTGCAAGTGGCTTATGGGGAGTAGCTGAGGGAACTGGGATTGTTTAGCCTGTAGAAGAGGAAGCTGAGGGGAGACGTTATTGCTCTCTGCAACTACCTGAAAGGAGGATGATACCAGGTGGGTATCCTTCTCCAAAGGAGCAAGTCATAGGACAAGAGGAAATGACTTCAGGATGCACCAGGGAAGGTTTAGGTTGGACACTAGGAAAATCTTCCTCACTGAAAGGGTTGTAAAGCACTGGAATAGACTGCTCATGTTGGTGGTGGAGTATATTTTAAATATACAGGAGGTATTTAAAAGATGCTTAGGGACAGGTTTTAGTGGTGGGCATGGGAGTGCCAGGTTAATGGCTGGACTTGATGATCTTAATGTTTTTTTCCAACTGAAACAATTCTATCAATCTTCCTCTGAAATGTTTCTCTATGCTTTCTGGTTATATGTTACAAATAGGGTAGTATTACACTATTCCAAGAGGGCCAACAGAAGAACCTTATTTCCCTTTTTCTGAAAAGATGCATCTCACCTTTTTAAATGCAGCATTAGCAGTCCTGTCCACCAACAGAGTGCTTCTGTCAGTGTGAGATTTTATTAACCACTAGAGATGGAAAAGTACTGTCAGTTGTGAAACTCAAACTTTAGCAGCTAGATGTTACTGACGAAGGCAAAAGATGAGGAAAACTCATCTTTTGATGAGTTTTTGAGAAGTGGTCTGTCTGAACAGAGGCTGGACCTCAGCAGACTGTCGGCTGCACTTTCTTGTAGGACATGTGATTGTAGGCATTATAACAGAATGTATGCATATATCCAGCGCATTAACATTCACATTCAGTGTATGCAGTCACCACAATTGGGAGGGCTAGGTGGAGGGGGCACGTGTCTTTTAGCCCATATTTACGCTTACAGAATTGAAGCTTGTGCTTATAAACTAAGCATGCAAATACAAATACTTGATCTAAAAAAATCAGAGACTCTAAACATAATTTGGTATGGTCTGTACTGAATGTACTCTTTCAAATGATGAGAGAATGTTCTGGGCTGTTTTCGTACGGTATTAAAATGCATAGAACTTAATCACAGTTTGCCTTTTATTCAATACATTAGTACTATGGTTAGATACAGTTATTGGAGTCTTACTGGAGAGCAAAGCTTGCTACACTGAGGCCTTACCTAGACAAATATGTATTGATGACACACAGAATTCAGTACAATTTATTATAAAGACAAAAACTGAAAAAAAAAAAAGCCAGAAGGATGAAAAGTGCTGCAGCATGTTTTATGAGCTGGGGGAAAAATATTTGAACTATCACATAGACTGTTTCAAAGTGTAGTCCTTGTGTTATTTTTAGTGACGCAATTTAGATTTTTCCTTTGTGATCACATTAGGTTACTGACCTTAGTGGACTTTCTGTTTCACAGCCTGCTATTTACTCATTTACTCATAAGTCTAGGAGTTGCTAGTGCAGAATTCTGATAAAAACTCACAGCATTTTGTGGCTTCATAAGATCTGAGTGGTAATCTGTAAGAAAGAGGGTAAATTAGCACTAGATTTGTATCTAATAAATGTACTCTAAATTAATCACACACATGAATTAATAGATGGTAAAGTATATATTTTTCGTTAATGAATGAGCAAAATGTCTTCTACTATCAGGCACTCAGAGTAATAAGGAAGCAAGTGATGTTAACAGAAGGCTTTTTTCTCTGCCATGAATTTAGGAAAACCTCTCCTTACTTTGCCACCCACTCTCAAAATCTGCTGTGACTGTGGCTGGCAGAAAGAAAAGCAAACACTGCCGAGCCAGCTATTCACAGCTGTATGTGTCTCAGCTGTGCCGATCCATCTGCAGCAGTTGCCATCTGCCAATTGCTTTAGCTGGGGAGCATCTGGAAGGTGAGCCATTTTAAAGAGAATCTGCTGCAAAATAAAGAAACAATTTCATCCTTTCCTCCTTTTTCTTTTTTAATCTTACTTCCTCATTCTCTTTCCTTACCTGTTTCCTGAGTATGTAGTGGCAATGGTGACACTTAATAAGTGCCCTCTGCCATTTGTGTAATTTATAATATTAGCCAATACCTGCATGCAAATAATATACTGCCAAACAGTATTCCCTCTAGTATCCCATGGCATAAGACTACTCAGTGTATCTGTGATGAAGATAGCACAATGAGATGCTCCTGTCCTGTACGATTTTAATCTGTGAGTAGATTCCTTGTAGGAATGCTGTGTCAGATGAGTTTTACAGGACAGACTAGGTCCATTTGTTTGCCTTTCCTTATATTTCTGAATAATTATTACATAGTAAATCATCTTTAGAGATTCGGCTTCTAGAGATTGAGTTTTAATGATCTCTCTCTTCTGGTTTAATTTTGGTTACAAAATTTAGATATAGACAAACATCTTATGCTCTAGGCATCTTTTACAGTTGTGCATGTAATAATGCAGAAGGATTTAGTACGAATAAACAACAGTGCTCACTGCATCATAAGTTTGAGTAAAAGAAAAATAAAGAAACAAACAGCAGCAACAAAACAACAAAAAACAAACCAACCAACTAAAAAACCCAGTGTGCTTCATACATAAGAAGAAGTAGAACTGGAAATTTGAGAACTCTCTGCAAGGAATGATACTCAAGTCACATTTCCTTGCTTATGTTGTTATTGTTTGTATTCATATTTTAAGAATAGAGGTTGATATTTGTTTTTCACTTTTTTTTTTTTTTAGTGTTGGCTGGTTTGTTTGGGGTTTTTTAATGATTGTTTGATGAATTAAGAATTATCCTTGGCCACTGCGTTTCTCCTGTGTTTGTTTTTTGTTGTTATAATTGTTTGGGGGCTATTTATTTATTTATTTTAAATTATACCTTTAAAATTACCCCCTAAAAGCAAACAAGCAAATAAAAATCCAGTCCCACTTGAAATGCTAATCATTTTTTTTGTATCAGAGTTAGGATTTAACAGTGACACATCGAAGAGAGATGTTAAGATTTGTGTAAGCAACGGAAAACAAATGCACTAAAATGACTGTTGACTTCTTTGCACCCAGATCTTACCGATGTTATGTTTGAGCCAATACCAGCGTTGCTTTCACAAGGCAACTACATCAGCAGCTATAAGAAGAAGAAAGGATTTTGTCAGATTAAAAGAAAAATATTGTGAGCTTTTATCAACTTTATTTTCTAGCTCTGTAGGCTCCCTCAGTTCGATTCCATGCAACTATTTTGTTTTTTAAAAAACTACTGTAAAACTCTTTTTTCTTGTGCATTAGCTTTTTATTTATCATTGCTTGCTTCTGAGCAGGAGGGGATTGTTGTCATTCCTACTCTTCCACCCCCAGTCCCCAAGTCATGTGCTTTGAAAAAAATTCTTTTTCCTATTGCCTTTGTATCAATACAATAGACATTTATTTCTGGCAACTGGTTCTGTAGGACTTTGGTCCTTGGCTGAGAGTCTTGGATTCCTACCAATTGTTCCTGTTCTGGGCTCGGTAGCTTTAGTTTATTAATCTAATGCTCTATAACTTCCTGCTGCTAATCCTAGTTGTTAGGCCCTGTGTTTATTAAGATTGCTTCTGACTCCCATGTATGACATGGAGTGCAAACTAATCTGTAACAACGAGATATATGTGAAGCACAGCCTTGCTCCCCAGGCAGCCCTCATGGCTTCAGTAAGATCGCTCATACTGGAAGTGCTAATCAGGAAAGATAAACCTGTCCTGTGCAAATGCTAGGACTTCTTAGTGTGCACAAAAGAAACTGTCCAAACTTTCTGATTTTATTCTCTGTCTTGCTGAGCAAAGCCAGTGACTATCTGTGTGTCAGTATCTGATGGACTGTCAGCCTGTGGCTTGGCCCATGGTTAAGCAGAAAAGAGCAGGTCAAGTTGCAGACAGCCTTCTTTTCTCTACCTAAGATCAAGGCATTTTTGTTGTCCTTGTGATTTGAATGCAGAGTGGCTCATGGCTAATGACTCTCAGACTAACAGCTTAAAAAGGGCAAGAATTCCAAGTATTTTTTCTATCCTTTAAAAGATTAAATAGCAGTCATCCTTCTGCAACACACAAGTGTTCCAGGATGCAATTAAGAGTATAATTTTTACTGTTTAAATTCCTAAGGGTGTCTAAATCCTGGCTATCTGAGCTCACAAGTTCAACCCATCACTGTCATTTCAAAATTAAATTGAGCTAAGGAGCTCTAAACTAGTCTTTCATTTGAAACATAGCCCATAGTGTTTATGGAAGCCTTTCATGGGTGTCTGCAGTGCTGGCTTTCAGACAAGAACAAAAACTCTAACCTTTCATATCTGGGGACAGTTGGCACGCTTGGCCGGGTAATGCTCCTTTCATGGAGCATCCAGGCTTCCAACAGCAAGAAGCAGCAAGATTTCTGTATATCCCTTTTATATTTCAACCCAAATTTGTCTGTTTGTCATGTTATTTTTTATGAACTGTCATTCATTTGGCAAGAAAGCCAGTAAGTAATTTTAGATGCTGGAATAGTAGTGTTCTAAATTTTGAGATCAGTAATTATATTTAACTTAATGATGGATTCTGTTCGTATAACCTCAGTTGTGTGGTGTTCACTACGCTGTAGAGAGTGAATGCTACTGACTGGTGATTCTGCAGAGGTTAAAGGATACAATTTACCATATCATCTTTGTCACAGAGATTATTTGCTGACAAAACTAATAGCACTGATTAAGGAGCAGGGCAGTAGCCTTCAACTGAAAAAGAAGGTGGCAGTGTATCCAGGTGTCATAAGACTTCTCTTCATTCTCAGTGATGGTTTCTGACCTATGTCTTTTTACTGTATGGTGAGAGCCCAGACTAGTTAGAGTACTCCAGCTGAACCTGTACCTGTGCCAAGATTTCTTCAAAAATCTTGTTGCGAGAAGGAATTACTTTTTATGTACATTTTAGGGGGCCCGAGAAGTATGGATTTAAATTATAATAAAGGTTGAGTTTGGATACTATGGGACAAAGAAATATTTCATGGAAAGGAGTCTGGAAGTACAACAGATTTCCTGGCAAATTGTAGCATCTCTTCCACGGGATGCTTTTAAGAGAGATTCACGTAAAAGCAGGGTCAGGTAGGTCAAAGGTGTAGCTGAAACCACCTTACTATATGGGCTGAATGATCTCTCTAGGTCCCTACTAGTCCTGTAACTCATTTCAACAAAATAGTTAATGAAATCACCCAGAATCTCTCTTACTTCTCTGGGCGTGTGCCATTTTGCCTTTACTCTAAAAGTTGTTTGCATCTTAAGGTTTGAGCCATATAACAATTCATCTCAAATGTATCTTTGCACATTGCTTTTAACCAACACCTTGCAGGAAAAGGATTGAATTGTGTAGTCAGTCCCATTTGTTAGTAGAAAAAAACCCATCTATTCATCAGAGAAGTTCTAATGGTCCTATCTTAAAAGACATTCTGAATAATGGATACTGTGAGTTTTGTCCAGTTTTACCTAATGTGGCAACAAAATGCTTGAGGCAAGTTTGTGCTGCAAGCTCAAATCATTAAGGACAGTGAATTTGCTGGAATAAAAATAATGATAATAATAAAGTGATACAGGAGTGTAAGGAATCACTCACATTCTGAGCAGTGTATTGGAAAATATGGTGTTCTTAACTGCAATTCATAGTAAGTTGCATCTTTCTGTATGTCATTCTTGACATGACTCTGTGGAATGATTATAGAGGATAATATGATGTGCACATTGACATGAATAGGTATAACACTTCATCTCAGTGACATCTTGTGCCTACCAAATTCAGAAAGATTACTATACTAGAACCAGATGAAAGCAGTATTTTAAACAGCAAATATAATGCTCCAGTTTGCAGAATTCCTTGAGTCTTGTAGGCGTGAGTGAAATATCGGTGCTTTTGAGCTCTATCTATGAGCGCTACAGAAGACAGCACCTTCCTGAAGCTAGAAATTAAAATGAATTCAAAATTCAACAAATGCCAAATTAATTATTTTTTATGATAAAGATACTCAGTAGTTTTCACTGAAAAGAAATCTATAAATTATTTCTATATTTGCATTCATTTTGATCCCTGTTTACATAGACCAGGAATAGAACAGAGAATATTAATATACATACTGTAGCATCAAGAAGGTTTAATTATTTGCTATTTATGTTTAATAATTTGCTATTGTCTTTCTTATGCACAATACATTTCCTAGCTCTGTTAAACATTGCATTACTGGGAGGGTGGTCAAACACTGAAATGGGCTTCGTAGAGAGGTAAGCGGTCAATGCCCCAAGCCTCTCAAGTGTTTAAGAGGCATTTGGACAACCTGTTATACACAGCTTACAGGAACCTGAGGAAGCTGTTTCCCTCCTCCTCAGCTACCTCTTTAATGTTGTTATTAGAATATCACATATTTCCTAAAAAATTGATACGTTTTTCTTTTCTGGTGCTGATTTGACACTTTCATATATGTGTTGAGAACAGAACTGATTCAATACAAACACATAGTTATTTACCCTGGCCTTTTATCTTTCCTTAAGTGCCTGCAAGACCAGAAAGAGGTGTAGTGTGTTGTGTTCGCCATAGATGTGCCTTGTCTGCCTGACTTCTCCAGCCTACTCGTGTGCTCCATGCCCTTTCTGTGTGGCCCTGAGCTCACAGATCATCTTCTGTGAGATATACAGCAAAGACAGACAGAATTATAAAAAAACAAAGCAAAGTAATAGACTTCTCTCTTCTTTTTTTTTCTTGGATAAGATTTGTTCAGGAGCAAAAAAGGTTGCTCAGAAACAGGGGGATCATTCCAGTTGCAGCAGTTTTTAAACTGAGGTAATTAGTGGTTCATGACTCTATTTTGGTTTTGCTCAGGGAAAAAAAAGAGTAAATTAGGAAGGTTTTTAGCTGACCAGGCTAAACAAGTAAAGTGAAAATCCTGTGCTCTACTATACCAGGAAGGTGGAGTATTGTGCTGACTGCCTACTCACCTAACAGTTGAAATGCACGACTGGTATAAAACTGCTGTGACATTTGTAACAGGCATTTCGTCCAATTATATCTTCCTTTCCTTCCACTTAATAATAAGCAAACAAACCAATGCTGCTTAAACATCTCTATATGCCCTCCCACATGAGCCTCCAGAATCATGATTTGGGGTGGGTTAGGGAGGAGAAACAGTAGTAATAATAACATTTGTACAGAAGAGATCTATGTGGAGGAGCAGCTGGGTGGAGGGACATAGAGGTTGAAACAAAGAATGTCAGAAGTAAATCCTCTTGTTTTTACTCATAGCATTAGTGTTGTTTTCTCTCTAATACATATATGAACCCAAATACGAGTGCTAAGTATAGAGTTATATAGTCTGAGCTTGAATAATATTTTATACATTAAAAATAAAAGATCTACCATTAATTGACTTTGAAAAGTAAGATAGAATACAAAAACAAACCAAACCAAAACCCCAACCCTCACTAGTAAAATCTCGAATGGGAGTTTGGCTCTTTTCTTAATTTGGATCAATATTTCATATTTTATTGTTTTCATTTGTATTTCTACCCTAGGATGCGTTTTAGAAACTTGGTCCAAAAAGATGCATATACATAAGTATATTGAAAGGTTTATACAGACAATCATGGAAACATTTCTCTTAATCATCAGATTGTCTTTTATTCCATTATGGTTCTCTGTTACTAAAATTCAGCTTCTGGACTACAGGTCTTTTAACAGTTGAAGGTGTCTAACTTAGAAATATTTTTTTACAGTAAGTTCTGTATTAAAACTCTTCTAAATTTCCAGAGTATGGTTCATGAAGCGGAAGTAATTAACAATAGTAAACAAAGCAATGTACTGGATATATTATAGTGTTTTATGGAGGCATTATTATAAATAGGGCATTCTCAATGCTTTTTAAGTTGACAAAAAATATTAGACTCTGAGAGTTCATTCCCATTTTAAAAGTTTTAAGTTGCATTGGCTGGTTTTGTAGTGGAAAGAGCTGTAGTTTTCTTTGCATCATTCTTATTTTGTTTGGGTTTTTTACATTTTGTTTTGTTTTGTTTTGAGACAGTGTTAAAAAGTGACTGTTAAAATTGACTACTTCCTACAGCACACTGTTTTTCTTACTATATGGCATTTTTGGAAAACAAAAGCATTTCTGTATTTACAGTTAGGCATTGGCATAGCTTTAGGGGAGCTGTCAAATAAAACTCTAGGTAAAGTTAGTGTGTGCAATTGTACAAAAGGCACTGACAAAGTTACCCTTGGGTCCAGTGGGTCCAGTGTAGTTTTGTTCTAAATTTTTCAGCATCTTGTGATCTATACTACCTACCATTCAGGTCTTTTGCTTTTTAAAAGTGTTTCTATGGTATGTATGGTGCTAGAAATTTTTGGACAATTGCTGCAGTCCACATGCATTATAGCACATTATGAGAATTCATTTTTATTCATTTTAAATTCTTATCACATAGTTTTCCAGTAAAGATACATAATAAAAAGCAAAAGAAAGACACATGTTAGAGAAGCAGGTACCAAGTGAAATTCGGTGCTAGGAGAAGAACTATGGAGAAGAAACCAGAACCGTATGTTGCTGAAACCTGTTTCAGAATGTAACGTGGCTGACAAAAGGCTGACAAAAAATGAGGAAACCATTCACAATTGAATATGTATTACTGTGTTGATACAGTGTCATTATTATTTTGAAAAGAAAGATGATTTTATGCATTTTCCCCAGCAGAAAATCAAGTGGTAATATGTTTTTTCAAAGCACTGGTAATAACTAAAAAAATATCAACCTATGGGGAGAAAAATGAAAATGAAGCATTTTGTACTGTGGGGTTATAACTATTAAATTACAAACAGTAGTATGACTACTATATCCTGGAAAACATGCCACTCTACAACATGTCAGTATCTGACTGGGAGACTTCATCCATGCAAAGGTGTTACATGTAACTGCTGAATGAGTGAGCTCTATGCTCTTAGCAGAGGCAAATATCTATGTTCAATATTATTTATTAAAGATACCTTAGTAATTTCTGCAGAAGTATGGATATTAGGCTACTTTTTTGCTTGCTTTCTGCTTGGAGTACTGGCAAT
>VWZY01011036.1:165897-192161 GCA_013399075.1 Chloroceryle aenea
TGTGATGGAACCTTCTTCTCATCAGTTCTTAAGCTATTTTGCCAGTGGCTTTGCAGTGTAAATACCATTGCTGTATTTAATCAGAGATGTGCCTATTGCAGTACCTGAGTCATTCTTTCGTTCTGTCTTGGAGCAGAGCACTCAGGGATGTCACATATTAATGCAAAGCATTAGGCTGAAATTACATTTGAAGGCTTCAATACAATACAGCTCAATGGTCTCTTTTTGCCTTAGAGGCAACAGTAGGAAAACAGTGCATAATAAGAATTTTAAGTACAGTTCTGCTTTGTATTAAGTAATGCCTCATGGCACGATGCTGAGAAAGACGTACCTCTGGGAATCATACACCAGGGCTGACTAGTAGGTAAGATACAGGTGATGAAAAATATAAGGTCTTCTTATATAAATATAAGCCAATACTCTTCTCATGCTTCATAAATTTATTTTTTTTCCCTCCAAGATTCTTTTTATTTGTTTCTCTCTTGCATTATATCTCTGATACTTGCTTTTAAATATCATACAAAGTATCTTCAGGAAAGTTGCAATTCTAAAGATGTAAATGAATTGTTATCAATTATCTCACTAAAAATAAAACAAATATTCATAGTCAAATTTATGATTCATGTGGCTTTGCCCAAATCGTCCAAATTAAGTAGCTTTTCAAAGTAGAATAATATTTGCCAAATTACATGATTCAATTCAATATTATATAGGAGATTAGAGAGGTAAATACTTTTTTTTTTTAAGTTGTAGTGAAATACTAGAAAGAGTTTTTTTTCCTTTATTTTTTAGTATGACTTTTTATATCTCTTTAGTATCTCTTTAGTATGACATTTATTTTTTTTTTTATCTCTTACCCCTATGCCTTCTACAGTGTAAAAGAGTAAAATGGAGACATTGTTTGAAAAGCCTAAAATATTTGCCACTAACTTTACTTTTATTCTACTGATGGGAAAATTGGGCATTTCTTAACTTGCAGGAGGGAAGACATGTTTATATATTTGAAAGTATTTATTAATGTATACATAGTATCACTTTTATTTCCCTTAATGTAATAATGCAAGCAGTGAATTGGAAGCAAAGCCAAATCTGTTTAAAAAAACAAAACAAAACAAACCCACCACAAAACCCCCCCAAAATCCTGGAAGGATGAAATGTTTTGGGATAGAAGTTTGTAGGTTCAGATATAAATGGTGTGGCCATTTTAAACTTGCTTTGAAAGTTCAATGAAACTTTTTTTTTTTTGTGACAAAGGTGAAAAGGGAGTAATGAAAGTATCAAGTAGTCTTACTTTTTTCTTTTGAGTTTCACTTCATGGACTCTGTGGGGTTTTTTGAGTTATAACTTGAGCTGAAGAAAAGAAAACTTTATGACAATTCCTCCGAAGTTATGAATTTTAGGTCTCTGGTACTCATCTTTTTTTTCCCGTAAGGAAACCTACATACTGTAGTATAATCTCAAGATAATTTGGCAGCTCTTGGTAGCAAAGAAATATGTACAGATTTTTATGCATCAGTACTGCAAGGGAAAAGAACAGAGAATGGCAAGGGAGTATTGTGTGAAGCCTTTAGGATTTCAAAGAAAAAGAAAACATAGATATTTTTAATCTCTTTGGTTTTGTTTTTTTTTTTGTTGGTTTTGTTTTTGTTTTTTTTTTGTTGGTTTTGTTTTTGTTTTTTTTTTGTTGGTTTTGTTTTTGTTTTTTTTTTGTTGGTTTTGTTTTTGTTTTTTTTTTTTTTGTTTGGTGTCTGTTTTGTTTTGTTTTTTTCCTTGTACAGGAAGGTATCATTCCAAAAGGACCTGGAAATCTAGTATATCTTTATGTGGTGGTGTTTTCCCCATGCACACAACACCTTTTTCATTGTGTGTACAAGAACAGAGTCAGCTGTGCTGCTGAGCAAGATGCCCATCTTCAAATATCTAAGAGCAGATACTGTTCATAGGCATTACCTCCATGTTAGTGTGCTACCACATCAAGTGATTGCCAGTTTGAAAATAAGGGATATAAAGAGAGTAAAATAAGCATGTGTTGACTTCTGTCTGTTTAATTTGCATCTTGTATCTCTCAGCTTGCACCTCTTAGCCAGGATGAAGATTTTAAATATAAAGGGGATAATGTAATGAGAAAGGTGTTGCATACTGAAAAGGGAAAGAAAGAATTCCCTTTCTCTGGCACTGTGTTTGTGAGCATGTGTGCAGCTGTGTGCACACATATAATAACCTTTGTTCATCAGAAGTACAGCCCCAACAACTTACAAGTTACATTCTGATGCTTAATGATATTAACTCCCAGTTGGAGGAGTCAGGTTCTGGCTCAGAAATTAAGCTTTTTATGGATGAGGATTATTTTGACTACTGTCAATGGATGTGGACAATACTATCTCAGTAAAACAACTGTGAGGAAATCCACAAAAGATCTGGCAGAGCTGCCTCCTGAAGAAATACAGAATGAATCTGGTGTGGGTTTTTTTTGAATTGTTGTTGTTGTTGTTGTTGTTTTTTTTAATCTGATTTGTCTGTGCCCAGCTGCCAAAAAAACGTGTTGAATTTTGATTCATGAATGAATGATGGTCTGTTTGATTTCTTTGAAAGGGCAGATAAATCTAGTAAAATTTATTTACCAAAAGCCTAAATATAATTTACTAGTTTTAGAGGTGGCCACTTTCATATGGGCTAAGTTCTCTTTAAATAAATCAAGGAAGATATGACAAGAAGTTGTGAAGAAGTTGTTTCATAGATTATAAAAAGAATTTTAGTGATAGTTGAAGTGGTGGTTCTGAAGTACTAATGGGAAGAGGCATCACTAATAAAGCTGAGATAGCTCTGAATTTTAGAGTAGGATTAGTTCTTTATTATGTTTTTGTTATGTGTAAGAAAATCAAATAAGTAGACTCATGCAGAGAGACAAACAGCACTCGACAGAAGTGTTTTGATGTGTTTTGTGTGTGCATGTGGTTTGTTTCATTGTTGCATGTGGTTTGTTGTTTTTTTTTTAAATCTAATTAGTTATTTGATTTTCTTGATAAGAAACAAACAGCAGTGTTTTTTTTTTTCCTCAAAACCACAATGCAGTGGTAACCAGTATTTTTGGTGCTATTGGAAAATGCATTCAGTACATAAGTGTACATATTGAACCTGGGGCTTTTGTAAACAAACTGCTAGGGTTAGTAACTAAGTCAGATGCTTGTCCTAAAGGAGTTGTTTAGTAAAACAGAGACATAAGTATGTATTTGGGATAAAAGAAGAAATTAATCATCCTGAAGGTTTTGTGTTCAGGAGCTTGCCCTGATGAGAAATAACACTTGACCCACTAACAGGATACCCACAGAGCCAAAAGTACATGGCAAGGAAATACAGCTATGCTGCTTTTATGTACGTCAAGGAGATGAAGGCAGAACAAATATTTTAAACTTTAGCATGTAAATGTGAAGATGATGGAAATGATTATGAAATAGTAATGGAGAAATTTGATGAATAAGAATATGAAAAATGAAGCACAATTTATGAGAGTGCTTTTCTACTAAAAGAGCTAAAATTTTGGGGAACAAAGGAAGGCTGATTTGGCAGAAATTACTACAAATCTGAGCATGATAAACAGGAGCACATCAAGGACAACCGAGTCACTGATTTCTTACATGCAAAAGCTTCCTAACATGTAATAATATAGGTAGCTGATACAGCTAGATAATAATAGTTTTCAAGTTAATCAAAGGAAAATAAATCATTAAGTAGACCTGTTAAGAATATAGAAGACAAGGAAATAATAATCACAAATAAATGAATAAATATATTTTTTAAATTGTTGTCTTTCACAGAGTAAGGCAGCATAATCAGCAACAAGGTCATCAGTTGTGGTAAATAAAAAGTATGGGAGGAGATGCAAATGCATCATATGCTTTATAGTAGCATATTTTGCAGGTATTAGCCATAAGAAAATGAATGAAACCAGGGAAAAATGACAGCGTAGTTCAGAAGACTTCTGTGAATCAATTATTAATGTCCATGTTACTTCAGCTAGTCACTAGAGCCAAATCAGTTTTTACCTACCTAATGAGCATAATGAGACCTTATTTTTAGTTGATAAAAGAAAATTAGAGTAAGGTTGTTTTTTTTTCTGTGTGTGTGTGGTGATGATTTGTAACAAAAGAAGCTTTCTAAATGCATGTGACTCCAATCTTCATCCAAATCTGTTGTTTCCATTTTCATGCATTCGACCATCTATGTACCCTAAGAGAATAGGTTTGTCCTTTTTCAAGTTAGAAGGCTTAAATGCAGTTATCCTTAATCTATGCATGGGCTCATCACAGAGAGAGGTGTCCGAAGGATTACCCTACAAATTGGGTAAAAGGGCAATATGTTAATCAGAATATGATGAAACTGAATTGGCACGGGTTAAATCCCTATCTGTTGTTGGCTTAATGAAAAGAAATTTTGGGATGAAAGAGTAAGGATAGAATCCTGGGACAGGGAATAAGAGAACAGGAAAAAGAACAGTGATGCTGGAGAATCTTAGTGAAGGGTCAATAGAGTCCTGGGAGACATCTCTGCAATGCTGGCAGCTGGGCTGAGGCTGGTGAAACTGTCATGTCTGCAGGCTGGGCTGTGATTGTGAGCTGATCCAAACTGAGCAGAAATGAGTTGACAACAGTCAGCTGAAGGATAAATACACAGCAAAAGAAGGTTTTAATCCGCTTGATATAGACAAAAAAAAAAAGAAAGAAAGAAAAAAAAGAAATGTCCAGTGGTTTGAAACTTGACAGATGGGGAGATATGTTTTCTGGATTGAGGATAGGTACAGCATGTATGCAGCATGCCATGTGGGAGATGAAGTTCCATAAATCACTGCTTTTTACTACATTCTTATTTATCTTCATGTCCTAGCCTTCACCTTTCCCCAGGGTTACTGAGAAGTAAGCTAGGTGAACGGTGTCCATCCTGGCAGTGTCTTCTAAACTGGAACGGTAAAAGCACACTTTGGTGAGCTCTGGCAAGCTCTGTGACGGAATTTGCATCCCTAAACAAGCCCAGAGGCAGGGCGCAGCAGAAGAGGCCTCCCCGGATAGAATTATCTGTGTTTTTTCTCAACTGCTTTTCCAGTGGTAGCAATTTTTCTTATTGATTCTACTCTCCATCAGAAATTGCTACCTTTCACCTCTACCCCTCCTGTTTTCCTAGCTAGCTCAGGTTATTAAATTATACTTAAGTCTGCCCTCCAAGCTGGCACTGTCCACCTGGAATTGTTTATTGATATTCTTGCCATAATAAATAGACAAGAGGAAAAATCAAGTCTGTGCCATTATATTGCATTATAATCTAGAGATTTTAATTCCAGCATTTTTATACATGCTTTGCAGCTGCTGCTTGTATTTGGAGTCAACCTACTGAATGGTGGGAAGATTAGTTAAGCAAGTTGGCAGAGACAAATGCAGCATTGGTGAGACTGATAACAGAGACAGTCATCTGCTTGCCTGTTCTTTCGTCTTCACTTGTGTTAAACTTCAACCCACTGCACAAATTTAGCCCATTTTCCACCTTTTGATCTGGTCCTCTTTTCTCTTCATTTGGCACAGGAAGAAGATTATTGTGGCACATAAAAAGAGAGAGGCAGTAGCAGCTTCAGCAGATGTTGCACAGCATGCTCAAATTGTAAAACCATTCTCTGTAACAAGAAAATAGCAAAGTTGATACCTAGTACTTAGGCAGTACTGGGGAGGGGGGGGTCAGGCATGCTCTGGGACTGCCTGACTACACCAACAAATTTATAAGTTGGCACTGGAATGCCAAATGGAACTTGGAAAAAGTTGATCTTGGTGATCTCAGGCAAATAGTGTTTCTGTCATACCTTGGTTGATGTTCAGTTAAAATTATATAAAAATTTTATGTTATAGGTCTTCCAGTTCCAGAAGGTTTAGAAATGGGTGAGGGGTGGGTTGTATGTATTGTAGAGGAAATCAGGTTTTATTGAGTGTTACTTTCTGTATCAGATGAAATGTAGAGTAGTTCTTAAATGTGTGGTTGGGAGCACCCAAACAAAATAGTTGTGAGATTAATGAGTCTGGTGCTGCAAGGCATTCTTCCAAGGGAAGAAGGTACTTTGCTATTTTATCTCTTAGCCACAGGTGTATATTTGGTGTTAATAGTGCTCTTGAGATCATCAAGAGGAAAATGCCAGAGGCACGGCAGGATTTGGAATGGCTAGTCATTTATTATCCCTGTGTACAGTCGCTGTGAGAGAAACATGTTAAATTGTCTAGCGTAAGGTGAGGGTGGGGAATAGGATTTAAAGCTTGCTGAGAACTGCCTGCTGTGACAGAAACAATTTGATTTCTTTACAAAGAAACAGGCATACATCCAACTTCAGAAGAGCTACAGTTAATAAAGAATTGGTGTAAAGACTGCTACTCTCAGAATGATTCAAAGTATCAGAAAGCGAAAAGGCCCGTTCTTGGAACCAGTACAAGGACAAGCTTCCAACAGAGGGGAAACAACTTGTTTCTGAAAGCATCAACATTACCTCATGACTTTCTGAAATGATAGCTGCTTATAGGTGATGGTGCTAGAAGTGAGGATTATGAGCATTCCTACTGAAACATCATGGATGGCAGCTGAAGCCATCTATAGACTGACTTGGGATCAGTTTAGTCAGACAGGGGAGTGCCTTTCTGCAGCACTGGTGCATAGGGTGAAAATCAGATACATGAATTACTGTTAAAGTCTTCTATTCACTACAGGCTCTGGATCAACCATAATGGCTGTGAAACACACAGGCATTAAGGCAAGGGAGGAACTGATCAGTATTGCTTTATGGCATAGTAATGACTCATGAACTTTCCAGAATTCTTGCTGTCCAGAGAGTGTCTGAACACACAGGGAGTGCAAACTTATATGAATTTCAGTGACACAGATCAAATCCTGATCCTATCTCTGTGGTTTTTATGTAGGAAACAAGATCAATGCAGGCAGTATTGCTTATCGTTGATGGAGTAGTGTCTAATAAAAGGGCTCTGTATCATTTGAAACTAATAAAATTGCAGATCCAAAAGGAATGACAGGCATGTGGTTTTGGCATACTCACCCAGATCTCATTCACTGAGATCTCATTCTTCTCTAATTATTGGTGTTATTTTGATATATTTAATAGATGTCACAGAAGAAATTGAAATTTCCTTTCTCCCTAAACAAGCATCTTCACCAGTAGGCTACATGACCAACCCTTGTTCTTTCTTCTCTCTTCTCTTTTGCTTAATGAGTTTCCATTCATTCTATTTAAAGAGGAATAACTAAACTTGACTAGGAGTGTCTTCTTGCCCCTACCTCCATAAAAAAGGAGTAACAAAACCTGTGTAAGTTAATGGTTCGGACTTACTAATGAGAAGCGAGAGTTGAATATGTGTGCCATAAGGGAAGATGGTTTCTCCACTGTCTTTTAGAGAAAGACATGAGCATCACTGTTGCCCTCTTCTCCAGATGTCTTTTGCAGGGAGTGCACTGTGCTGGCTGCCCTTCTGGAGGGTGATGCAGAGATGCTCAGAGGCTCAACAGGGACAATCAAAAGGCTCATCAGGGAGAATGAAAACCATGTCTCAGGAGCCCTGTTCAGCATTGATTTGGTCTCCGCCATCAAAACCTAGCTGCTTCTAGTTGTGCCAGCAAGGATAGCTCATGATATGTTAGTAAGAAAACTTCTTGGTAAAATCTTCCTTGTGTTAAGTGTGGCTAGTGACGGAGAATAGGTATTTCAGGTTTAGGCATGTAAATGATCCTGTGGAGCTTTCTGTAGGCTGTTAGAATTTTGAGTTTATTCTGTTATGCAGAGTCTGATAAAGCCTGAGGACTCAATGTATGCAAAATAAAAGGGAATAAATATTTAGCTACAGTTGACAACAGTTTCAGGAGTTCAGAACAGCTTCACCACGTTTCAGTAGTCCAAAGGCCCCATATGATAAAAAAATGAGCATACAGGAAAGAATATAGGACATACTTATCAAACAATAACTTTCTATCTACATTTTGCCAGAAGAGAACATGATTTTTCTATGCTAAGATAATTTTTATGTGTTACTTCTGTTTTATTCTATGTGTGTGTCTGCACTCAAAAGGACCCAGTTCTAAGTGTATTAAACTATGGAGTCATAAATATATTTCAGAATAACTGTTAGACAGTTGGCAAATAGTATAGTTTCTAGAAATTGAAACAAATTCCATCTGTTTTCAAGTTTTTTTCTTTCTTAATAAATTTACATATAAATGGATACACAAATATGTATAATTTTTTAAAAAATTTTAATTGATGGAATACAAGCATATCATTTAATATAAAAAAAAAAAGAAAAAGAACAAGATGGAAAATATGCTTCAGAAATTCTTGTGGCATTTCTATCCAGCTTGTGAAGGTTACTAAGCTCCATATAATAGAACACACTGTATATACGAAGTTCTGTGTCTTAGTTCTATTACCATAATTCAGACATAGATAAGAAATCACAAAGGCTGATCGGACAGCAAAAAAGACCGATATCTGATCTCTCATTTAAAAACAATAAAAGCTATTATGTATGACTTGCTAAATGTTGAAAGCTACTTTATATAAACAGTTATATAATCTGCAGAGCTGAATAAGAATAACTTTTTTTTTTTAGCTATTCAAGCAAAATGAAATAAAACCCAAAAAATGTTAGTTTTTAAATAAGCTGCCATCCCTCTGCTGCTCTCAGAGATGACAAAAAGTGGATTACAGAAGTTGTCCCTTTAGCAGAATCAGAAGTACTGAAGGCATTGAAGTCTACACTTTCCCTTAAAGCTACAGGTAAAAGTAGTTTTCCTCCATTCTGTTCTACAAAATTGTTAAAGCTCGACTGCATCCAATTATTAAAAAAATTAGAGAGTGTGAAATGATTAACTAATTTTTATTTTTTTAAATGTTTCTTCGAACATTGTATTCAAAGTGTTTGTTAAAGAATTCCAATTCATGCAGTGACTCAGTAGCATCAGAAAGATTCCTTTAGTTTATGAAAAATATTCACTCTGGGTATCCTTCTTCTGCTTCCTCCATAATGAGTCTTACTTGAGAAGTAAAGCTGGAGACATAATCAGAATTGTGTGTCACAAAGCATTAAACAACCCTTTTTTGATATTAGATAGTTATAAAGAAACTAAGAGACGTCTAAGGGGGATTTTCATTAAAAGGTGCAGGCTTCTATTTAGGTGGTCGAAATCATCTTTCTTCTTTACTTGCTCTATGGGAAACTTTGGTTCACAGTTTTTGTCTTCCAAGTTGCAGAAGTGTCCTTATTCTAAAATAGCCCATATTAGGTGGTTTCACAGGGCTTGTGAGATCCCTACATCCTGGCAAAATAAAAAAGCACAGATCAAACACCACCTCATCATCTGTCAGAGTTTTACATGTAGCAGCAAACAGCATTTCCATTGAATCCGTAAATATGACATACGTAGGGCACTGTGATTAGTTTAAAAATGCATATTGAGATGGTAGTTACTTGTATTAATGTAAATACAGCAATAAGGTGTAAGTTTCACTGGCCTTTATCAAAGAAGCTAAGTAAAGGGTGGTGTATGCTTTACTCATCTTTTGGTGGGGCATTTGCAACATTGAAGAAAAATGATAAAGTCCAAATTTTTTTTTTTTTTTTTTGGCTAATACTAAAAATATATTTATCTCCATAGTTTAGAAGATACCACATTCATCATTGATAACTGTAAGGTCTGATGCTCTTGTCTCAAAATAAGATGGGAGGGAATGAAGTATGTCATACAGTGATGATGTGAGATCAGAAGACATAGCTAGCTGTTGTACAGCTATTCCTCTTACACTCATTCAGTACCCATTCCACTAGTGTAATACTTCTTTTTTTTTTTACTTCCTCTCCTTGTAGAACTCCATAAGCTTTCCAAACCAGATAAAATTATGATTCTCTCATGAAATGGAATGTAATAATGTCTTCAAGATGAGAGTTTGAACAAATGTAATAGGTGAATGAATATGTCTCATAGTCATAACATAGGAAAGGAATAATTTCAAGTGTTTTTTAAAATGTAAAATGTTACATTTCCTGTAAAAATCTTATTTCTTTTAACAGCAATGTTCTCAATAGGTACCTTATACAAAAGCTGTATCCACCACAGTGATCAAAACTGCAGGCCTATTTTGTAGTAATCTATATAGATTGCACATAACAGAGTTCTGAAAAGTATCTCAGCCTTCCTGTGAAACTTCACTGGAGACTTTAAATCGAATTGATTTTCTATGAAACTTTGATTTCTACTTGTTCTGTTGCTTACAAGAGAAATCTATTTCTCCCCAATACACACACTATTTGTGTTGTGTGTCATCTTGATCTAAATTAGAATACGTTCAATATACCGGATAAAGACAAATGTCTAGACTTCCATTAAGTAAACACCTGAAGTGATTACAGTATGACTTATGTCTTTCACATGTCTTGCTGTGGTTTGGCTGTTCTTGCCTGCTCAACTGCCTTTTCCAAACTGCAATGCATTCTTGCTTATATAATGTGTCTAAAATTGAGGCCAAGGGCCAGAGAATTGTGTGCATAGTGGCACTTTTTGGTATTGCTTAAAAATTCTTCAAAATATTCTAATCATGATCTTTCCCTTTCTTTTTTTCATGTTGGTTTCTGCTGAAAATATTTAGAAATATCTGATACTTCTAAGTAGGGAATTTCTATACTTTGTGAGGTGTAATTAGCCTTCATTTCAATTTTTTTTGTAAATAAATTTGTTAGGCTGTGTCTATGCTATTGTAATAGAGCTGACCAAGTGTCGCTTTTTTTCTGTGATTTGCAACTTTTATTTCAAAAAATATTCATGATTCTGTGGGTTGCTCATAATTTTATAATTTTTGGACATCATGCAGAAAGCTAACATCTCAGGCTCAGTACAGAGTGGAATATTCTGAAGGTTGATCTTTTTTTTTCTATGCCAGCATATATGTTTGGAACGCATTACGTTGGTTCTTTGTTCTTAAATTCTTATTCAGGATGGTTAAGGTACTTGTTCTTGGATTTTTCAATGAAAAAAAATTATTAAGGACTCAGAACAAAACTAAATTGCAGTACAGTGTTGTGACAGTGGAAGATTTAGTATTGTCAAAAATATGAGTTCAAATATGAAAAAAAACAAACCACAAAAACAACAAAACCCAACAACCCAAAAGCTTACACAGAAAAAAAGAAAACTAAGATATATGTCTGACATAGGAGTTTCAGCAATGAATGATCTTAATGTAGTGTTAATTTTAAATGAAAAATGTGACTGTCATGCCTCCGGAATATTATGGGACAGGAGTGGAAATGGTAATATTTTTATGACTGTTGGCTAATTATATGGAAGTTGTACCAGAAAGGTTATACATAGCCTAAAGTACTAAAGACTTAATGAAACTGTTGTCACTGTAGTGATAAATATCTCTATTCCATGACTTCTTGGACAGTACTGTAATCATATTAGAACAAATATTTGAGCATAATTCTGTAGTGCTACTATTTTTTTTTTTTTTTCCCCAGTTAGAGGCCTTCAGGTAGGCTATATATACAAATTAGGGATTTGTAGCAGAAGTAGGTGGAACTAGTTTGAATTAGTAATAATGACAGCATTGAATTCTGCAGTTCAAAGCAGTGGTAATTTTGTCCAGTTACCTATGGAATAGGTTGCAATTCTGTTGAAAGCCTCCAAGTCAAATTCAGCTATTATGTAAATGATGGCTTAAGCTGATCATAAAAATGGGCACATTTGGAAATACAGCTTAGATTCATTTAGCATTCAGTAGGTCTGCAAAGTGGATACGGCAGCAGAGGCAGACAACGGGAAAGAGTAATATAAATCAGGCGCTTCCCTGCTTAATGTATACTTCTGCCATTCTTAACAGCCTGACAGAACATCAAATCAGTGGAAGTTGCCATATACTCAATTTAAAGTGTCTACTGTATGCCGAATCAGTGTAATTTAGTGTACACTTGTTACCTACATTGGTTTTCCCTTAAATATGCTACATATTTTGCATGCAAAGAATAAGATCTAATTTCAGTAATGTATGTTGATTAGGCTCTTGTTAGGCATAAATAAAGATTATCTTGTGCTATATAGTGCATTATGTTGTAAATTTAATAGGCACATAGTTTTCTCTGTCTTCTTCCATTTCCACCCACAGACATTTAGACAAAGAGCAGAAGATGAAACATAATATAAATCTGTTAGTTAAGAGCAAAGCCTAATACAAGAAACAGCAATGTACTTATTACTTGCATTGTTTTGACACTGTAAAAACAGAGGAAAACAAGGTTGACGAGATTTAGAACACTGCCTCCTCAGTGCAAATACAAGTTTTTCACTATAATATACATGACATATGAAGCTATATAGTTGATAGCTTAAAAGGGTGAAAGAAGATAACTCATCTTGATTTATCAAAGTTATATTCCTTTAAAGAGAGAAAAAGTGTTTTGATTTAGTGTATTAGGCTTATTACTCTTGATACAACCAGAAAGTAAGGAGAAAAAGAAAAGCGGTTTTAGAAGGTAGATAAGTAATGAAATAGTATTTTTCTATAGGACTTCTCTGATATTGGTACAATTTTTAATGTGAATGAGATCGTATATTAGAAAGAAGGAGAACACTTAGAGGGTAGACAGAAAAAAAATTTAATTATCTAAAAAAATCACCCAGGAAGGTGCTGAAAGAAGATAAAAAGTTGGAGAAGGAAAATTTCCACTATTGAACTATGTAAAATGAGAGCATAAGAACAGGGGAGTAAAATTTGAAGTTCGGGATTTCGTGTATACATCATCCCTTCTGCAAATAAAAAAGCTGTTCAAGAACAGAGGGAACAGGAATTGGGAGGCATCTGGAGAAGAAATGGCTAGAATTTTTTTTTATTTTTCTGGCATCAGTGAAAAATTTATATTTCAAAGAAATAGAATGCAGTCATACTTTAAATTCAAGAAGATGAAATAAGAGACTTTTAATCTAAGTAACAATTATTAATAACTTCTCACTCTAGCTATTAAAGAGTTAAAATATATCTGGTTTGCTCAATAAACGTATCTGTCTATGCTGTTTAAGATTATCTTCATGTTTTGAAGACACTGTAAACATGTCTGGAAATGACACACTCCTACAGTTTCTATGCAGCAGAACATGATGAAACCAGCCACCAAAAAATATTACATTTTCCACTTGCATTCATATCAGATAACAGAATAATATCCATGTGATTTAGAACTAAGCATTTCAAAAGTCTTTAAATAACTTGAAAATCAAGTTAAGAACTATTATTTTTCCTAAAGTTCCCTAATAAATACATAAATTCTATGTGATGGGCAAAGGAGAGGAAAAAATGTGGTAGTGTATACTATTATGTTCCTTAAATTTTCATTATTTTTCATTAATATTTTGTACTCTGTTTATAAGCAGTATGTCAGTTAAGAAATAGTAATACATATTTAAAATATGAAATGGAGTCAGCTAAGAAATCACTGAGGTATTATTGTTTTTCTTCAGCAAATGTAGATTTCTAACCCAGTTCTGCCACTTCAGTGTTAACATCTTGAGGCAGGGCATATAGTATCAATATTATTTCTTTCCATACTTAGGTTATTCTTATTTTAGTAGTACTTTCAAGGAATTTTAAATTGTCCCTTTCACAAACAACAAGAGCAAAGACTGCTATGCAATTACAGATACAGTCACTTGTTGGTGAGATTGTGTTAAAGTATGGTAGTATTGATATTTTCAGTGCTGTTGACTTTAAAAACAAAGAATGAACTGAATGGAAATAAAAAGATCTGATACTGATTTTTAAAATGGTTGATTTTTTTTTACACTATAAAGTGATGAATTATAATTAATGTGTGTTCTACTGATGGCTCTGACAGGTGAAAAATGTTTGATTTCAGTAGACTTTGCACCATAGTGATTTTATACTTCTTGCACTTACTTGCAAAGGTATTAATGTAAGTACATGGTTATTTCTGACACCTAATACAAATTATCACATTAAAAGCATTTACATTAATAGTTTCAAAGTGCAAACAATTTTTGTTGTGCTGGAGGTACCTGTCAGCTCTGACAGTAGTAATAAAGCTGACATCTCTAAGCTTCTCTGAAGTCAGTATAAATCCGTCAAGTTTAATAAACAGTAAACACCTTACTCATGACTGAAAGAGAATTATAAGACTAAGATTTAAATAATCTTGATAAAGAAAGCAAACATTTAAGAGTAATGGTATTGAACCTAAGTGTACCACTGAGCCCATTACCCATGAAACAGGGTGGGGCATTCTGAGGAAGGATAGTGAAAGTCTTATAGACATAGATGTTATATATTTTGTACTGTACATGCAGTGTCAGTGTAAAGTGAGAAACCAGTTAACTGGTCTGTATAAATGCTTTGTGAAGACTGGAACAAAGAAACCACAAAGTTTCCTGCATTTTAGTTTCAGTTAGAAATGAGAAAAAAAACATTCTTAGCAAACCTTCAAACCATACAAACCCTAGTTTTGTACACTTAGTTCACTGCAACAGAATCAAACTGAAAATCATTCATTTGATACAGTAATGAATACCTCTCTCTCTGCTTAAAATGAGCACAAATTTCTAGAATACATGCTGCATAGGTGATTATGAAACCTCTAAGGATTTATTAATGAGAGTCATCTAGTATGGATTCTAACTGCAGGACTGTATGCAGTATCTTTAAGAAGGAAATAAGGAGTAGTGAATTCCTGACTCTGGATTACTTTGTAAATACAGATATAAATCATTATTTGTGTAGTGTTAACACTAGGAAAGATTTTTCCAAGAGACTGAGGTGTGCTGAGAATGCAAATTCCATTGATTTTTCTCTCTACTTTGTCTTGGGCATTTGAAATCTCTTACATTATTATTAACTAAAGGTAGCTCTTCTCTAGTGAAAAATAGGTCTTAATGATCTTTTTATCAGTTAAAGAATTCCTGATAAATCAGTGCAGTAGACATTGGTTATGTTTGCACACCAGGATTCTGGGCTGAGGAAGTGCCGTTAAATGGCACGCATAATTGAGAGACGTAACTAAGCTGTAAAATCAGATACACAGAGAGTGAGGAAGGAGGCGCTTGTTAGGCAGACAATGAAGCAAATTAACTTGATTACAATTACTTGGGTTAATTTTGCGTTATAGGTGCAGCTTAAACAGTGTATTGCAAAGAGAAATGAGAAAGCTGACTGTGACAGTGCTTGAGTTCTAGGAAGGTAGACTGATACTTTTAGACAGTTTAATATAAATCATGTATTAATCCATTCATCTCTAGTAGCGCTTCATAATAAGACATGATGAGTAGCAAACTGGTAAATGGTTCAGCTCTACAGGGAGCTTGTTTAGGTGGTATGTGATACTGTATTTCCCTAAAGTAAATTATTTCTGTTTCCAGTATTACCCTCTTCATAAAGCTTCACATGAGTATTACTAACCCCAAGCACTGGAAAATCATGTGGCTTCAAACTCCTATTTTGCAATAGTTTTGTTCTGATAGTTTTGTCTTTTCCTTATTAGGCAAATTTGGGAGCTCGTGAGTCCTTGACCCTAGCCTCTGAGGAAAATACCAAATGCACTGCAGCTTTTGATAAAATCATGAAAGTTGGCAGCAGTGTGCATATAGTTATCTTTTCTAGATAGTTAGACAGCCTGGGGACAGAATTAGATTTATTTTTATCTCAGACAAAACTTTTAAGTGATAGTAATGACAGAATAAGTAGAAAATGTGTTTCCTTAACTAGGTAAGGGCTCTACAAGTCATCTAAGCCTTAAGCACACACAAATGTAACTTGCTGTATTTCCGTACTTTAGTATGTACAATTAATACCAACTCCAAATGTAAATCTCAATTTTCTTTAGGTAAAAATTCTTTTACTTACAAAGCTATTTTCAGATCTGAGGCAGCTGTGAAGGACAACACAATACTTAAAAAAAGTATTTATTTATTTTTTAATAAAGTCAGCATTGTTTTTTAATCAAACTACACTTTCTCAACAAGGATTTGCACCAAGCCCTCCCTTATGAGGTTATCGTTTACTACCATTTTAACCAGTATTTCTACTTCTGTACCTAAATTAAATATTAAAAAGAGTAGTTCTTTTTAAACTTCTTTTCCCAGAAGAAGGACTGCATTTTATCAGAACTTATTAAGACTTAGCTTACTAAATGACAAAGCTTGTGATAGCTAACAAATAAAGGCATGAAGTATGGCCATTTCATCATATGATGTTGAAGCTTCTTCCAAAATCAGAGACAGTAGTTAGTGGCCTTTTATATCTGCTGACAATTTTGTGATCTTTTGCTTATCTACAGTAAAAACATGCCATGTACAGAAAAAAAACCCCTTGAGAAGTAAAGGAAAACTTTCCTGTACAAGCCTAGTGTTGCCCTTTTGAATCAAACTGCAGCACGTACAAATACTTTTTGATAAAGACTGCTTGATTCCCAGTGCATTTGAGGCAGGGAAGTAAGTTGAGCTCTCTTATTGGTGAAACTAGTGAGACTTCAAAATGAGAACCATGGCTACAGCAAAATCATTGCCTTGTATTTTTTTAAGTTTACTGGAGCAAGGTTGCCTCCAAAGCTGAAGATTCCTAGGAACAGAAAGTGGCACATAGTCAGAATTTATACTATTAATTTTGTAATAACAAAGGCTACCCAGCTCATGGGGGATTTTGAGAACAAGTCGTATGAGGAGAAGCTGAGGGAGCTGGGTATGTTTAGTTTGGAGAAGTGGAGGCTGAGGGGGGACCTCATTGCCCTCTACAACTACCTGAAAGGAGGTTGTAGAGAGGTGGGTGTTGGCCTCTTCTCCTTAGTAACTATTGGCAGAACCAGGGGAAATGGTCTGAAGTTGAGGCAGGGGAGTTTTAGATTGGATATCAGAAAGAAATTATCAAAATTGTCAGCAGATATAAAAGGCCACTAACTACTGTCTCTGATTTTGGAAGAAGCTTCAACATCATATGATGAAATGGCCATACTTCATGCCTTTATTTGTTAGCTATCACAAGCTTTGTCATTTAGTAAGCTAAGTCTTAATAAGTTCTGATAAAATGCAGTCCTTCTTCTGGGAAAAGAAGTTTAAAAAGAACTACTCTTTTTAATATTTAATTTAGGTACAGAAGTAGAAATACTGGTTAAAATGGTAGTAAACGATAACCTCATAAGGGAGGGCTTGGTGCAANTTAGGTGTTGGGTTTTTTTTGTTATGGGTATGGCTGGACTTGATGATCTAGGAGGTCCTTTCCAACCATGAATATTCTGTGATTCTGTGAAGAAACTTTGATTCCACCCAGGACATTTTGTGAAAATCAAAAGTGAATATTTTTAATTTGACAAAATGCAAAGTTAGCAGCAAATCAGATAAACTGACAGCCTTTAACTGACAAAAGGATGCCAGTTACTAGTTTTTTATTGGCAGTTCCAACTTCTAAACCCACAATTATCAACAGGTCATTTTTTCAGACTAGTGGGGAATTGATCTCATTGGGCTTTTTGTAGATTTGTCACATCTGTCACTGAACTGCTTGTACAAACTATCACGCATGTCTGTAGTATGTGTATGAATGTGCATGTTCATCCAAGCTGTGGATACCCAACTGTTCTAATACAGGACTTTTGATCTGTCACAAACATACTTTGCAGCGATTATGGATGTGCATGGCAATTGATGGATTAATTTAGCATATGATAGCTCAGATAGGACAGGAACTTGTCAGGGTTGCTGGATGTAAGGAAAAAGAAGTTTCCTTAGTAATGAATCTAGCCAAGAAAGAGACTTCCCTGTAACATCAATATTGCCATAAATATGTAATAAAAGCACCTGCAACTGAGTGAAGCATATAATAAGTAGCTTTAGGTTTAAGTTGAATTTAGTGTTTTAATTCAGGGCATGTGCTCTTAAGGGAAATAGCTGTAGTTTTCCTAATGCCTTATATTAGCATGCACAAAATTTCTCTGCTTCTGAACTTGAACTCTTTGTTATATGAGCCACTGAACTTTTGAATGCTTTCCCAATTGATGAATTGGAAATGCATTTTTAATGGCAGACAAAGCTTAATGTAGTGATAATTCTGGTAGCAATGTTAAAACAAGATCTTCTGACAGGGGAAGAGTGAGAAAAAGGATTTTAGGAAAAGAGGCCTTAGGAATATATGTATAACCCCTGTACAGCAGCAACCCAAATGAAATCAATGTGTGGTGCTGTATTTATATTACTTCCAGTACAACATTGCTATTCTGGTAAAAGATTGCAGGGAAATACAGAGCAAAGAGNTAGTGGCCTTTTATATCTGCTGACAATTTTGTGATCTTTTGCTTATCTACAGTAAAAACATGCCATGTACAGAAAAAAAACCCCTTGAGAAGTAAAGGAAAACTTTCCTGTACAAGCCTAGTGTTGCCCTTTTGAATCAAACTGCAGCACGTACAAATACTTTTTGATAAAGACTGCTTGATTCCCAGTGCATTTGAGGCAGGGAAGTAAGTTGAGCTCTCTTATTGGTGAAACTAGTGAGACTTCAAAATGAGAACCATGGCTACAGCAAAATCATTGCCTTGTATTTTTTTAAGTTTACTGGAGCAAGGTTGCCTCCAAAGCTGAAGATTCCTAGGAACAGAAAGTGGCACATAGTCAGAATTTATACTATTAATTTTGTAATAACAAAGGCTACCCAGCTCATGGGGGATTTTGAGAACAAGTCGTATGAGGAGAAGCTGAGGGAGCTGGGTATGTTTAGTTTGGAGAAGTGGAGGCTGAGGGGGGACCTCATTGCCCTCTACAACTACCTGAAAGGAGGTTGTAGAGAGGTGGGTGTTGGCCTCTTCTCCTTAGTAACTATTGGCAGAACCAGGGGAAATGGTCTGAAGTTGAGGCAGGGGAGTTTTAGATTGGATATCAGAAAGAAATTATCAAAATTGTCAGCAGATATAAAAGGCCACTAACTACTGTCTCTGATTTTGGAAGAAGCTTCAACATCATATGATGAAATGGCCATACTTCATGCCTTTATTTGTTAGCTATCACAAGCTTTGTCATTTAGTAAGCTAAGATGGCTGAGTCACCATCCCTGGAGATATATAAGAAATGGGTAGACCTGGTGCTTTGGGAAATGCTCTAGTGGCAGGCACGTAGAGAGTTATTTTGTGTGTTTTGTGTATTTGAAGCCATGTTTGATCAGGGTATTTAGGTATTTAGGTGTTTGGGGTGGTTTTTAGGTGTTGGGTTTTTTTTGTTATGGGTATGGCTGGACTTGATGATCTAGGAGGTCCTTTCCAACCATGAATATTCTGTGATTCTGTGAAGAAACTTTGATTCCACCCAGGACATTTTGTGAAAATCAAAAGTGAATATTTTTAATTTGACAAAATGCAAAGTTAGCAGCAAATCAGATAAACTGACAGCCTTTAACTGACAAAAGGATGCCAGTTACTAGTTTTTTATTGGCAGTTCCAACTTCTAAACCCACAATTATCAACAGGTCATTTTTTCAGACTAGTGGGGAATTGATCTCATTGGGCTTTTTGTAGATTTGTCACATCTGTCACTGAACTGCTTGTACAAACTATCACGCATGTCTGTAGTATGTGTATGAATGTGCATGTTCATCCAAGCTGTGGATACCCAACTGTTCTAATACAGGACTTTTGATCTGTCACAAACATACTTTGCAGCGATTATGGATGTGCATGGCAATTGATGGATTAATTTAGCATATGATAGCTCAGATAGGACAGGAACTTGTCAGGGTTGCTGGATGTAAGGAAAAAGAAGTTTCCTTAGTAATGAATCTAGCCAAGAAAGAGACTTCCCTGTAACATCAATATTGCCATAAATATGTAATAAAAGCACCTGCAACTGAGTGAAGCATATAATAAGTAGCTTTAGGTTTAAGTTGAATTTAGTGTTTTAATTCAGGGCATGTGCTCTTAAGGGAAATAGCTGTAGTTTTCCTAATGCCTTATATTAGCATGCACAAAATTTCTCTGCTTCTGAACTTGAACTCTTTGTTATATGAGCCACTGAACTTTTGAATGCTTTCCCAATTGATGAATTGGAAATGCATTTTTAATGGCAGACAAAGCTTAATGTAGTGATAATTCTGGTAGCAATGTTAAAACAAGATCTTCTGACAGGGGAAGAGTGAGAAAAAGGATTTTAGGAAAAGAGGCCTTAGGAATATATGTATAACCCCTGTACAGCAGCAACCCAAATGAAATCAATGTGTGGTGCTGTATTTATATTACTTCCAGTACAACATTGCTATTCTGGTAAAAGATTGCAGGGAAATACAGAGCAAAGAGCTTTTTAGTGATTATTCTGTATCCTGAGTATGCAGGGTCATATGTTGTATCCAAATGCAATTTGTGTGCATTAGAAACATCTAATTTTTTTCCTCCCTGAAATCAAGTAGTACCATATAGCAATAGCAGGATTACATTTATTAAGCTGCAGTTAATGAGATTTTCAAGTGTTTAATGTAAAAATGTGCCATCATATATATTTTACTTAATTTGAAAAATATGTGAGAAAAAAGGTGAGACTGTTTACTGATCAAAACCAAACCCATCCCCTTTACACCCAGAGAAAAGCAATAATTCAGTCACCTATCATGCAAAACACCACTGTAAACTTTAATGAACACAAGGCGACCTAAACCACAGATATCTGGAGACTTCTTGAAACCCAGAGCAAGTAATTGTCTTGAAACAACAGCAAGTAATAAAGATCACTCTACAAGAAGTATTTGCTTTGTATTAGTGTCTAAGAGATGATGTATGCACCTGCAATTCCCTTCAAGTCACGTGCAGCACAAATAGCGTTTTGTTTCTTCTGTCCTCTTCACTTATTGCTATGTCTACATAGACATATTTGGGCTTGTCTAGTTTGGTTGAAAAGGAGCCTGAGAGGTGACTTCATTGCTTTCTACAGCTTCCTCAGGAGGGGAAGAGGAGAGGAAGGTGCTGAGGTCTTCTTCCTGGGATCCAGTGACAGGGTGCAGAGCAACAGTTCAAAATTGTGCCAGGGGATGTTCACAATGGGCACTAGGAAAAGTGTCTATCAAGAGAGTGGTCAAATACTGGAACATAGGTGGTCAGCACCCCAGGCCTGTCAGTGTTTAAGAGGCTT
This sequence comes from Chloroceryle aenea, assembly GCA_013399075.1. Taxonomy (NCBI): domain Eukaryota; kingdom Metazoa; phylum Chordata; class Aves; order Coraciiformes; family Cerylidae; genus Chloroceryle; species Chloroceryle aenea. Next base: position 187,078 of record VWZY01011036.1, read on the forward strand.
TTGGACAGTGCCCTTAATAACATGATTTAACTTTTGGTCAGCCCTGAAGCAGTCAGGCAGTTGGACTAGATAATCGTTGTAGATCCCTTCCAACTGAAATAATTCTATTCTGTTAATTCAATTCCATTTGAATTCTATTCCACTCTACATACATTGTAGTATATTTTAATAGGAAAGGATCTTTAGAAACATTTGGTCACTTATTCTGGGGACCTGATGTTCATACCAACCACTTTTATATATTTGTTTATTTGTTCTTTGTTTGCTTTTAGTTTTGTATGAGCCCTAGTAAGGGATGCTTCCAGAGTGCAACTTTCAGGTCTTTTTCATTAGGAAGGTTTCCAAATTGTGTGCTTTAGAAACCATTCCACAGAGAAAAAAAAAAGTACAGAAAATTAAGATGATCATGCCATTTTCTTTAAAAGCACCCTTGAACCAAGCTATAGAAACTATAGGTACACCTGATATGATTCTTTTTTTAGAACAAATGAAGTGGTTTTGTTTTAACTGTTGCACTTCCCCTCTCCCTCCCCATCACCCCCCCTCCCCCCCCGCCTTATAAATAGGTTTGAGAACCTATTAAGAAAATTAATATGGAAATTAAGCCCCCACTCTCACCCCAAATTGTGACAAAACACTTGTTTGTTTCTTCAAGACGGGGAAGTAGAATACATGGTTGGCATATATGGTTTTAATAGATGCTCATTTTCTATTCTCTTTATCTTGATATTCATAAAGATAATGAGGTCAAGGTGAAGCAATAATGAGTGCACTTTTCAGTAGGTATGCATTTTTCACTAGTTTTACTGGTTCTTTATTTTTTTTTTCTCCTCTTTTGCTTTTTTTTTCTTTCAGGTGCCCTTATAGGGAACTAGAATAATTTTACTATAATATGCTTTTCCTAAGAGATGTGCAATATTCTATGCATGCAAGACCCTAAATCTTCTTTGTTACCTGCCCTCCCCGCCACTTCCCTCCTCCCCGCCCCTTTTGGTGCAAATCTACTTTACTTAGTTGAAGTCAATAATGTTTCTTAGGGAGGTGTGCATGCTGGAATATTACCTTTACATGCTAATTAATTGAATATGATAATGAGGACATGATGACAAAGTCAAAGTAGAAGCTGAAAACAAATAATCAGACTATTTTTTAACAAATAACTAACTTAATAGAGGCTGCGGGAGAGGGCTGTCTCTACAAATGTAGTTTACTTCCTGTGAGCTGAGTTTGAGAGTGTAAGTCCCATGGGCCAAATCCTAGAAGATAATGCTCCCTATTTCTAGTTTTCTGTAATAAACCTGATATGCTTGTCTATAGAAAGACTGCTGCTGATGCAGGGGTATCCAGGATCTCACACTTCTAGGACAAACTCCATTGTGGAGTGTAGGCCTTAATTCTGTGAGCCATAGACTGAGATGCTACCTTGAAAAGAGTTAGAGAGCACGTACCACCTCACCTGGAGGACTGTGAAGTAGATCTGGTAGACCTCACATTCCTACTGGATCTTGTACTTGCAAACAGAAAGAACTGGTTAGGGATGTGCAAGCTGGGGATAGCCTTTGTTTCAGTGACTGTGAGATGGTGGACTTGTGAATCTTTATAAGAGGGATTCAAACCCTGACTGGACTCAATCCCAAGCAAACTCCTCTGTCTGACCCTGCTCAGAGTAGGGTGTTGGTTTAGATGGTATCCAGATATGCCTTCCAACACTGACTGTTCTGTGACTATTCTTGACCACCATGTGGTGTGGAGCTGAACATATAGAAGGGTTCCAGCACTGCCAGTGCCATCTCTGTTTTCTTCCTCCTAAACCTAGGAATTTAGATTATGTTTGAATAGCTACCCAAGGACAGTCTAGTTAGCAGTCATATAACCTATCCCAGGAAAGGAAGCACTCTTGAAACACTCACAAGATATGCAGAAGATTTACAAGAGCAGTAAGATTGAAAATTCCTCATACTAATTCTTTTTTAGTAAGTAGATCCCTGTGTATTTTGTACCACTGAGACAGTACCACTCTTTTGAACTAACTGATCTTGAGACCCTTGGAAATAGAAATTCTTCCCAGACAGAAGTCCTGCAAACAGAAGAGCACAAAGATAAAATTTATTTCTTCTAACTTCCACACTCTCTTTACATCTTGTGCTACGTTAGCCCTATTCTCCTAGCTGCTTATCAGTGTGTTTAGGATGATAAAGTACATGTCCTGCTTCCTGACTCGATTTTCACCTCTACTCACCGTTGTACACTACTTTTCTTTTATTCTGTTTTGCTTCCAACGTCCAATCCAGGATCATTTCCTTTATACTGCTATCTCATAGTTATTGAAACATTTTGGGATGAAACATACCACCATCCCATATTTACATAGAACATTCTTATACCTGCAGACTGCACATAATGCGTGGAAGAGGAACACAGAACTGCCACTGCCTTGCTCTCTCTTCTTTTTGCACTTCAATTTTTTTTCAGAAGAAATATAACCCATTTCTGGGTTTAAGGTAGTCTCAGTTCTCACACACACAGGATGTCAGGGGTTGGAAGGGATCTTGGAGATCTTTGAGTCCAACCCCCCTGCCAGAGCAGGATCACATAATCTAGCACAGGTCACACAGGAACGCATCCAGGCGGGTCTTGAAAATCTCCAGAGAAGGAGACTCCACAGTTGTGTTACAACTCCCTGAACTCTGTTTGTCTGAAAGAGTAGTGAAAGATGCTATGAGTAGTATTGAGACTTGGTGCTCACTTTTCATAAGTGACACTGCAGAAATCTCTATGCATTAATTAAAAATGGTTTTTCATCAGTGTGGATGGATTTGTTAATAACCACATAGCAATTACACATCTCTTTTTTTTTTTTTCCCCCTTTGAATGGCAGCTGCCTCCAGGACTCTGTCTATATCTGAACTCTCCATCTAATACTAATACATCTAATATCATTGTCTCTATTTCTGAACCCTGATCTTATTCTATCACTCTACTCAAGTCCAAAGTATAAATATGATTTAACTCTACAAAGAATGATAGTGCTTTGAAGGGGGGAAGTATGACTAAACTGTCGCTATCTCCTCTAATCTTGTTATGCACACATCACTGGTATCTGAGATACATTCTCTGGAGGCTGTAGGGAAGGCAGAAACTTAGGACAAGGGCACAGAGAAAGGTGTTTCACAGGAGCAATCACAACCTGAGATGCATTTTATGCATATAGGTGGATAGGAGTTCTGAGGTCAACAACAAGTAAAATTCACTGTTTCAGGGATAGACATCATCTCTGTTCTCTACTTCCACTTACAAAGACAAACTGTAAGTGGGACAGTCATGATTCTCTAAAAAGCTGACTATCATTTGGAATGCTTTGAACTCTGAATTTAAAGATGCTTGAGACTCTGAGACTACAAGTATATGACAGAAACTGTGGTCCTATGTTTTATCATGCTTTTTATTTCACAAACAGTATTTTATTTTTTCTGTGTTCTCATAAGCAGTCCTCTTAAAATAAGAGGATTATTTTTATTTGATTGAAAGAAAGGATAGAATGTATTTATATATAAAAAGGAAGCAAATAATTTGCAAGATGTTTGTCAAAAGAGAGGTATGTGTTTTATGTTGCTTTTTCTAATTTTTTTTCCAGAGTAAGCTAAGCTTCAACATTTATATGGGACATGTATTTTAACAACAAAATGAACTGTAAGGTAAAATTGAATAGTCTTGTAACCCTAGTTTGGTTATCAAGTAAAGATGGATTGTCAAATGTTGCTATCCAAAGAACTTCTTTTAAAAACATCATGATAAATACTTAATACATGATAAATACAACTTTGGGTTGTCTCTCATAATAGTGATATGTTATACAAGAGCACATAGAAGCTGGGTAAGTCTGTCTGGTTTTCAGTGTAGTTTTGTCCCTGGATTGTGATTCCTTCTTTATTGTTCAAGGTGTGTTCTAACTTTCCTGGACAAAATCTTAGGAGTCTCTGCTTTGTTTCAGCATCAAATTCCATCTTTTCTTATTGAGCTCTACTAAATTAATTTTGACTGTTCTCATGATGATTGGTTTTGCATTTTCTAGGCTTTGTTAGCTGCATCTTACTCTTCAACATCAAATATTTTTTTCTTGAGGTGTGTTCTTTAAGAATAATAAGATCCTGTGCTAATATATAGGAAAGGAGAAGGAAAGAATGCAACTACAGAGTAACATTTTTTTCCACCTGATAAAAATAAAGAGATAACAGTGAAGGACATCCACTTGCCCACCTGTGTAATCGGTAATGGCCTGGTTTGTGTTATAACAGAACTAATTCTGTTCAGTGACTTTACATTTCATCTAAGTATCTTCAAAGTGACTGCACTTTCTGATGCTAATGGCATATTTTTTGCAGACTGTGTCTGTTTCTAGTAGTGATAATGCTTGATGTTTATAAATACTACCAAGGATTGATGTGCAGACCAAGGTAACTTCAAAATCTTGTGTACTGTGTTGGGGGTGCAGAAAATAAAAGGCTGCACCTGTGGAGAGGAACAGACAGGATAGGTGACCTTAAACTGACCAGCTCAGTCAGTTGGTCTTATAAGTCATATTCAGTATAAAGCTGAGGCATCACAAGGGTCAAGCTCTCTTCTTTAATAGTTGGTATCCAAGGAGGACTCTGTCCATTCTGTCTTCAATCCTCATCTGTGTGTTTCTGAACCCATTTCCAGAATCCAGCTCTTGAATTTGGTTCCTATCTGCTTTTGAGTCCAGCTGGGACTTCTCCCATGCCTGATCCAGAGCATCAGTGGTGACATAGTATCTATCAGGGGTGGGGGGGTTGTGTTGAATATTGGTTTTGTATATATTTGTATACATTCCATTTTATTGATATTTTTGTTAAATCTATTTAAGTTTTCTCTTCTAATCTGTAAGTCTCTCTCCATTACTCCCTTTGTCTTCACCTCTGAGAAGAGAGAGGGTTTAATAGAGAACATCTGTCATTTGTCTAGTGGCTGGCCGAGCTCTACACCTTGACAGTAAGGAACTACACAGATCCACACAGGCTCCAGGGGGCGCTTCCTGAAATTTGAAACTTTTTAACGTATGCAAA
>VWZY01011036.1:192194-242585 GCA_013399075.1 Chloroceryle aenea
GATACTGATCTGGTTGCATTCATGCAGTAGAATGTATACTATGTGTGCGATTGTTGGAAAGCAATAGAAATGCCATGAAAACCAACATGTGGTAAAAGTAGCCTGGGAGGAGGGATGATGAATTTATATGCAACAGCCTTTTTCTTGCTCCTCGGTTCCGTGTGCCGAGCACAGCTGACAGCCAAAGGACAAGAGTTGCATTTGACAGATGCCAAGGAGCTTGTTCCTCTTTCCTATCAGAGCCTTGCACTGTTGCATCATCCCCTGTGTTATCTGACCTGTTGCAGGTGTGTTGCAAGTATGGCTGGCTGGAGGGAATGATTCTGTAGCAGTGAGTGGCTCAGAAACTGCAACACTTGCTTCCTCATGTATCCATCCCTGCCCTGACTCATGTTGCAGAGTTGGGGGTGGGGGGGGAGGAGGGGGAGATAAGACAAGATAATGCCAAGTACTTCAAAGAAAATATCAAAGTCATCTTTTTTTTACACTATTGGAGGTATATTTTCTGGCACCCACTTAATCAGTTTATTCGTAGAAAGCTTCGAATTTTCAGCATTGTTAGTGGAGCTAATTAAAGCTATTATATTTATTTGTACGGGCAATCTAATGACTTCAATTTTAAAATGGTATTTTGGTGGTATTTTAAAATGGTATATGTGGCAGTGATAGGTCATAGGCTGGAATTGTTGATCTTAGAGGTCTTTTCCAGCCTCAATAATTCTGTGTTTCTGTGATTTTGCAGCCATACTCTATTGGTAGATGCAGGATGTGAAAGTGCAAATAAAACTATACTTCCCTGAAGTGGCACAAGCTAAAATCAGACAAAATCTTAACAAAAGCTCTCTTTTCAGCCTAGATGTGAATGCAGATGATATGTTATTATAATGATCCTGCTACCACTAATGCAAGGCATCAAATTTTTATAGGTAAATTACTTCACAAATTATAATGGTGCCTGTAACAACAAACGTAGTATCTGTTTAGGTGCCCAGGGATACCCCACATCTTCACATGCTCCTGCAGAAGAGCAGGAATCCAGGCTGTATGTAGCAACTGTCTTGTATACGCTTGAGCATTTAAAATGGCACATGAAGTACATGAATCTCTCCCTTGGTATAAGATTCAGTGTTGTGTTTCTAGTTCCAAATCAGTAACACAGGAGTTGATTTACAATTTATTGGCCTGAGTTCTCTTTTCAGCTGGGGAATCTTTTATATTTTATTATTATATTTACAAACAGTTTGATAATCATTGTAAAAAGATTTCCTTTCTGTTTTTACTTGTATTGGAAAACAAAAGGTAAATTATATCTGTTGGAAAGAACAGACAGTTGGACACTTAAAACAGACCTGAATTTCTGTTACATTTCTGTGGCAGATGTTTAGTGACTCTCTTTCACTGGGTTTATGCATCTGATGCTGAACATCTACATATAAATGAATCTCCAGCAGAATTAAAATGAAAGTTATTGTTGGTAGCAGCATGGCATAGTAGATTTTGGTAGATGATCCAAATTAAGAAGGCTAAGTTAAACAGCAAACTTCAAAGTGGAATGATTTTTTATAAGCTCTTTCTCAGTGACTCCAGCCCTTTCTAATACTTTTTGGTCTTTTTTAATGATCCTGTCTTTCTCACCCCTGTATTTTTCTCTTGTCTTCTTCCATATGCATGTAGTTCCTCTGGTTCTTCTGAAATATTTCTGAGATTCTGTGACCATTTCTGTCTGCTGTGGATACTCAACTGAGGAAGATGAACAATATTTCCTATGTCTGATGTTACCCAATTGTGTTTCTTACAAATAGTACCTTGTTAAGTGTAACTTAACTCATCTTTTAGATAGTTTTTATTATATTTCTAGCCGAGATTTCATAGTGAAATCATTAATTACAAAGGAAATTAGCTAGATTTTTTGAAGAAAAATGTTACTTTTGCCTACAAACAACACACCAAGCCTTAGAACTGCGTGCCTGCTTCTAACTTCAGACTTAACATAGACTTCTGTCTATGGCAAAATTTTTTCACCTCACCTGTTTATCTCTCTCTCAAGTGAATGTAGCATTTCTTTAATCACATCCTGCAGAATTTTAATCACAGGATTTGAAAAAAAAAAAAAAGATCTTTTGAACATAATATTTAGATTACTTTTTGTCTTCTACTGATTAAGTGTACTAAGTCTCTACAGGCTGAATTCTGGAGACAGGACCTGTAAGGAATGAGGGCTGAGTTTCTCACAAGACCTGCATCCAAAATACTTATTGTAACAAAATGTCTTAAAAAAATTTCATTGTTATTTTATATTGTTTCTACATATTACAGGATTTCTGTTTCCCTTTTCAAAAAAGAAAACAAGATGCTGATGATGTGAATATCTTGTAATTTAACAAATGAAAACATTTCACTGGTGATCTCTAGAAATACAGATGCAAGAAGTGTACCTTCATAATATAAATGGACTAAAATGCAGGAAAAAATATTAATAACCACACTACAACCCTGTTACCACCATATTCAGTATCTTTTGAATGTTCTTTAATATCTTTAAATGTGTATTATACTTGTGTGTTTGTTTAATTTTTGTCAGTCATTGAGAAAGTATATTATTATATATAGGAGATGGGATCAGACATTTTTTGCAGCATTACTTAACCTCTTAAACTTGATCTTCTAACTAGATATAAGGAAAAAAAATAGTTTTTAAGAAAGTATAAATAATCAGGGTATGTCTGTTGGCAAATTAAAACAAACCAACAGCCTGGTAAAAAAATAATAAAATATCGTCTAAATTAATACAGAAATGCTTAGTTAAAAATACCCTTCAAATTGTTCACAGGAAAATATATTAATATATGCTCCTGTCTTGCTGTTAGTCCAGAGTCTTGCCTCTCTGGCTTGGAGCACTGGAGGCTTTTTCTCTGGGCTTTCTCTCCTGATTGTGCTCATTCTTTGCTGCTCCTGCTGCCTCACTGGCCCCTGCCCAGGGCCACCATCCTGTGTTGGTGGTGCTCACAGACAGGAGTCCTGATACCCAGTTTCAGTTCAGTGATGAAATCTGGAGTAATGCTTATAAGCCAATGTGAAAGTGGGTTTTGGTTCCTGGAAATCAGTTACTGATGACTGAAAAGGTGTTTTGTCTGTAATGCTTTGGCTCTGAGGTTTAGAAAGTGTGTAAAATGCAACTTATTGTCTCCTTACAAAATCAGTAATATGGAGATAAAAGTAGTAAGAGGATTTCATTGTTGTGTTTGATGATACAGGTTTTGGCATAGCATGCTACTTCAGCAGTTATTATTTATGTGCTTTTTATCTTGTTAGGCTTAAACTGCAGTATGGTTAAGCTTAACATATTTAATGCTGCTTGCGAAGTGTTGGGGGGGCTGTGTAAATAGAAGAAAATTATGTTGCCATTGTTACTTTCCTTAACAGTGATGTATCCATAGGATAGCATTTAACTATTCTAACAAAGAATCAACAGCTCAGGGAGGATTTTAAATTCAGGTGTGAGAGTCACTGCTTCAAATGTCTCTTTGCTGCCCTGAACATGTGGCCAAACCATATTCTGGATTAATCAAAATCTCCAAGCCTCATTTCTTTCCCGCATCCTCCATCAGACCAAACTAAACCTGATTTTCCAGGCAGGGCTGTAGCTCTTTGCAGTTTATGTTCAGGGATTTCTCCACATTGTTCCTCTGTAAATGATCTCAGAGGAGGAAGAGAGAGACAGGTCTGTCTGTACCTTTTCCACCTGTCACTGATATCTTTGGAAAGGGAGACTGCACTGGAAATGCTTCCTCTTCATGTGGTAGGGTGGTTCTGAAAGCATGGACTTAAACTTTTATGCATGCATCACAGTCAAAACCATACATGGCTGTTGCTTTTGAAAAGCTGGCCTTGATTCTGCACCTTGTTGTTATATATGAATTTGCTTAGGTTGAATAGTGGTGTCCTCTGCCTTTTGCCACAAAGAAATCAGCTGGTTTCTTCTTTTGTTCATATTTGAAGCATAACAGGGTTCACAAATTGGCATTTAGCCGAAAAGCTGACTTGAAAACATGTATGAGATTGTTATCGCTACTATGTGCTCCTGGCAGTTTTTTCTATGGCTGTGCAAGAGAAGGGCTGAATATGTTCTCTAAACCTCTTAATTTGCATCTGTTTTGGAATATATTCTGGCACTAAATGTTTTACTTGCAGGCAAGAGTTAAAACTAGCTATTGAAAGTTCATTACATAAGTATATTTAGAAGGAAAGAAAGTATTTTACTTCTCTACTTGGAAAATATCAGTTATTATGTTAAGTAACAATTGTTAACCTAACTTCTGCCAAGAGCTATGTAGGATTTACTTTTTGTAAATCCCATTTTTATATGGCCATTAACTGCAATGACTGTAATGGAGGTTTTGTCAGAAGTAGTTGATTCCACTAAGGCCAGACTTCAGTGTATTTGCCTGAGCTGCATAATTGTAACCATTAAATTAACAATGCCAGCCTTCACTAAGCCTCTACTCAAATAACTAGAAAGTTTGCTTGAATAATTTTGTTTGCTTTTTTTTTAGCAGCTGAATATCTAACACCGAAACTGAGATTACTGAGTGTATTGAGGCTGTGCAGAGCAGTCTCTGTGTAAAACTGGGATCATAGTCTCACAATTCAGGTTGATTTTTTTAAAAAAAATGTTATGTTCTTCATTATAATTTATGTTTCAGGAAGAACGATTGATTGCAACTTGTCCTCAATACTTGCATTTCCATTGTGAGACTGAACTATGTGAGAAAAAAATAAAAAAAACAAACTGGAAAAAAAAAGGTTTCATACATTAAGCTGTTATTTTAAATAAGAACTAAAAATCTCTGATTTCTAATCAGGTCATAAATAGGTTTACTCTATTTAACAAGTAATGGAATATGTATAAAAAGGAGGAAGATAACTACCAGTCTGATGATTTTTCTTCCTTGTGGGCTGAGGAGTACAGGTTTTAATGTCCATAAGAGCTCAGGTATAACTTACATAGTTTTGTGTACTAGCTTTGTTCTGCATTTGTCATAAATATAAATACATTTATATGATATACTTAGAGATGGGGAGAAGAAAAGAGGAATGATTGAAGATGATTATAAACAGAAAACTATTATTTAGGGAATAATTTTTCTAAGGTTTAGCCCTCAAGTGCCTCACCGAAAAACATCCTATATAAAAATTGTCTGAATTACTTGGTTATTCCTATAACCCATTATAAGAGCACCAAATAAGCATTCCTATATCTGTAATATTGGTTTTGTTTGTCTTTTTTTTTTTTTTAATCTGCTGCTTGTTAGAAAGACTGTTGTAGTGCTACTAAGAAAAATATTTGTTAGCTGAAAAAAACATTCCCTGCCAAAAACACCTCCCAGAGGCATTCAAACAGGTTATTTCCATAAAGAAAGCAGACTTTACCATATGAGCTCACTATCCAAGGAATCTTATACTCAGACCACCTAGTCCATTACTGTGCCTTCAAGAATGTTCCTAAGCAAACACCAAGGCAAGACTAAGAACTAAAAAGTCAGATATGGGACATCTGTATTTCTTTTTTAAAAAAAATATTTATTTTTAATGTCATAAAGTGTTTCCAAGCCAGATATGCCTCCATGTATTTAACAAATCTTAGTGCCTTTTTTTTCCCAGAGTTTATTCAGCCCTCAAACCCATACAAATTTTATCAGCTATGATATATATTGGAGAAAAAAAAAATTTAAAAAAAATATTACAGCTCTGGAACACTTTAAAAAGGGAGGAAAAAACCCCAAACCCTAAACCAGAATTTACTCAATGATCTTTGGATTTTAATCTGGCTTCTATTAGTTCATTTTGTTGTTTCTTATCTTTTCCTCTTTTGACTTTTAGGTATACTAGACAGTTAATCCTTAGCCAGTTTATGCTGTAGACCAGCACTTATAAGTGTTTTGCAGCAGCCTAATTTGATACCGAATTCTGATGTACTGTGCAAAAATTAACTTGTACTTGAATTTACCCAGTGTTTTTGTTTTAGTGATTTCTGGATTATATCCAAAAATGCAAACCTGAGAAATTTTGGTGCTACTGAAATCAGTGGGTAAATATTCACCTCATTAGAGACAGAATTCCTTAGAGGATTATGTGTGATTCATAAATGTGTAGAGATCAGAGTGAAAGTGAAGGGGATCTTCCTTCAACACTTAATCAGAGCAAGAATAATTTGAACACAATTTTTTCTAACTGTTTTTGCAGTTAGAAGGTAGCAAATACTACCTCTGCCTTACTCTTTCATGGCCATATTAACATCATGTAGATGAATTAGCTAAACTGATTGATCTAATGAAGTGCTATACATTACATCCAGAAACTCTACTCTGTTTGCCTAATGAAGTGTCAATATGTCTCCAATGGTCCCTGAAATGATTTAAAGAAATTGTCAGATTTAGTCAAAGAAGCCTCCAACGATTTACACAATTGCATAAAACTCTTAATCATTTATCCACAGGAGTGCTTCAAATCTCTCATCATTTTTTCAGCTGTGTATCCTGATGCATATACTAATGTCTAGTTTGCTAATTAGAGGAAGAAGATTGCAGTGCTGTGACAGGCAAGACCAAAAATGGATCCTGTCCATAAAAGAAGTCACAAAGGTAACTAAGACAATTCACAAAGAAGGGATTAAGACACAAATAATGCAATCAGTTGCAAGACTGGGAAATTACAATTCGTAATCATCTACTAGAAAAGATTAAAATGAATGCATAATCATGAAAATTCAGAGGAAAATTCTCGTAGGGTTCAGTAAACCTCACAGAAACTCCATTCCACAGCAGTTTTAATAGGCTCCTCTGTTAAACAATCTTCTTAAAAAAAAATATCTTCCTTATATAATGTGCTTTAAGGGGAAATACTAGGAATCCCTTAGTCATTACTTCACAGTGATGTTAAACTGAAGCATAAGACATCATGAAATATTACCCAAAGAACTGTTAAAGTGGGAATGTAAAGAAAGAGGGGCAAGTGATGAAACATCTTAAAAGCCTCACAAATTTCTGTAAGAGAGATGAAAAATCAAAGAAACAACTCAATAAGCAAATGACAATTTTACAAAATCTCGCAAACTCTGACAGACAAACTTTTATAAGTGAAAAATCAACCATAACTTTGGATGTCTCATTTTCTTTTGTCACATGTTGTATGACCAAAAATAAACTTCATAGTATTAACAGTCTATATAGAGACCCTAGGTAAATTGCATATGAAATATCTGAAAATCAGTAAGTAAAATTTGGGATAATAACAGTACCACTTATTCTGTGAGATTAGCTCCAAAATAAGTTCAATATTGCAGTGTGATAAAACTTAACAATGAATTACAACATAGATAGTATATCACATTTAATATGTTAAAATTGTAATCAGAAATAATTAGATTTTCAATACAGAAGTAAATGAAATTGCTGAACTGAAAGGAAATTAACATTGATTACAAGTTGAATAAACTGTGAAGATTTGGAAGGTCCTGATTTATTGAGGTAGGAATTGCTTCTAAGCCCATTACCATAAGGATTTAATTAATGTGTCATTATTTTTGCCAGTTAGTGTGAAGAGTTAGAAACCATGAAAAAAAAATATTTTGATAAAGAAAATCGATAAAAAATTTGCAAGAGAAGCAATCTCACATTACAAGACTGGACACTAATAAACCTAGTTCATGATAACAGTCAAACGAAAAGCTGCTAGAAAGCATCACAGTTGTTGCTATTTTAAACATGAAAACCTGTTGTCTTTCAGATTCAAACAATCAAATCTTTGTCTCTTGGAGAAAGTAAATTGTATAGGAAAAGCGTTTCTTTGAAAGTGGTATTCATGTTTCTGTGCTTCCGTCTGGGCTGTCCCACATACTTCTAAATGCTTGCCTTTTGAGGAGTAGCCAAAAACTTACAAGACTATTACTTCAATGTTTAATCCTATTTCTGTACTCTGCTCAGTTTATACCATGAGTCAGAGAGCATTTAATAAATTGAATATATATAATAACATGATACTGTCTTATAAAGAACTCAATGCTTTTGTAAAATTTATCATAGGTGGATGATGTTTTGGTATGACTCTGTGTTACATTATTACACCAGTACAGATTAAGATTTTGTGAACTAGGCAAGGATGGTAAAAGTGACTTGGTGGATAAGAGCTTTCAAATATAGGTTAATTACTGTTTTGAAAAAACATTCCATTTATGACTCAGTACAAGGTGAATAATTCCTGTGCTGGTTGAAGAGTGTAAAGATAGAATCTATTCATGATTTTGTAACTCTCAAACTGTTTGTGAGGATCTAGATAAATAGAAAGAAATAGATTGGTTTTTATCTGTTTACACTCTATACATACAGACGCACGTAAATAAAATTCTTGCCCTCTCTGCCTTCCTATCAAAAATACAAGAGATTTTGTAAACTACATTCTTGCTTGCTTTGAGTGTACTTCAAGTTTTAACCCCCCCAACCCCCTGGTGAATTTTGGATATTTCTTTTATCACATGTGAATCCTATGAAGGATAAATAAATAATTTAAATTCTATAATCTAATCCTTTCTACAGTAAGTAACATCTTTTAATTCACTCAAGATCAAAAGAAAATGTTCTGAATCTCAGTTTGTAAATGAGATGCCAGAGGCCTCCTGCTTATTCATGATGCCTGTGTCCCAAGCACATAGGCAGTATAACACTAGAGAGTAGCCCTTCCTGGGGGGTGTTCCTGTGCAAGACTTCAGAAATTGAAGCAGTCTGTCATATTGTCCATGGGATTCCCTGGATGTCTGAAAGGGACATATTTGAACTAAGTTTCTTTGTCAGATAAAAGAAATCTTGCCTCTCTTCATGGGAACTCTGTAAACTTCGAGGATTGTCTTTTGCAGTGTTCATTGTCAACACTATTGCTATTCAACAGACAATGTGGGACAGCCAGCCAGAAAGCTAAGGCTCTGTAAGAGTACACAAATCACTGTATCTTGCATAGATCCTCTTTTTTGTGTATAACATTATCAGTACGGTAGGAAAAAGCTGCTAAATATAGTTAGGTTGTTGCAAATGGTGGGGACTTCCAAGTGTATTTTATCAGATGCTCTCAATCTTCGAATACAAAGAATATATGTTAGGATTACCAGAGATGTTTCTTTTCACCCAAACAGTAAACAAAATAAAACAGCTAAGTGTATAAAAGATATCTCTGACTTGCTAACCAGAGAAAAGCCTTTAAGTATTTTCTCCTCTATTCTGTTTGTCTCTATGTATTATGGTTACTGCAACACTTAAGCTACATAAGCCTATATATCTCCTACTTGCCTTACCTTTATTATTGTAGCTAAAAGCAATTTAGAGGGGAACAATTAGTTCAAATATAAATCATGCAACTTGGAACTCACCTAAATGTCATCAAAAAAATTATTCTGAGATGAGGTTTACATTTATTTCCAAGTTTCATCCTTTCTTTACTTTCTGCATTGTAAGGCTGTGGTTGCACTATTACTAGGTTCTAATATGAAGTTTCAGGATAATAACAATTCACTATTGAGGCTCCCCTTTAAGACTGATATTAACGTGTATAGCTTACAAGTTATAATTAACTCTGCTCCATAGTTAGTCAGAGACAATAAGATGTATGAAAAATTCTGAGATGGCCATAAAAATGGTAGAATAGCTTCATCTGAGTTTTGTAAAAGTGGAGCTCTGACTTCTAGGACATGTCCTTTGTCACAGACTTGCAGCTGCAAGAAGTCTTCCCTTCCCAACTGCTTTTACCGTGAACCTGAACAGGTTACATGGAATATTTTAGGCCAAATTCACACCTTTTTCCCCAGAGTATAGCTGAGGTGGAGACACCACTGTTGGAAGGTAATTGCTCAGCTACAGCAGCCAAATGCCACTGACATACAAAAATCTTGATTTATGTCACACAAAAGCAGCATGGAAAGCAAGCACCTGGGTCAAGTGTGCTTTTTCATTTTTTTCCCCTTTACTTTCTTTCTGGGTTCAGTCACAAGAAATAATACAGAGCCAGCTTGAAGAGTGGAACTGAATGTTTGTGGGAAGATTGTCAATTTTAAAGCAGACTCAGGTGTAGATGTAATGACCGTATCAGAAAAGACTTTCACTCCCCTCAGAGCTGAACTAGCTGTTGCTAATCCAAATAGTCCTATAGGCAGCATAAGCACTAACAGCAAAATCTGCAGCTTTCATACTCGTGCTTAGGAGATTTCAGACTGATATTTTCCTTCATTAGGACAGTTAGTACTTTCTTGCTGAAAGGAATGAAATAAAAATTAAAAGAGCATACACTGGACTATTTTATGTGTTTTGCTTGTGCTGTCACTGTTTCTAATATTGAAACTACAAATTTCACCAAATTTTCTTTCTCACACTTCTCAAATAGTTTCCAGTGTAACACAGAGTTAGACCAACTATATTCAGCATCTTGTATCATCAGACCCTGACATGTCAGGAAACATGGAAAGTGCAACAGAGACATTTTGGTTTAGAAGTATGGTACAATCTGCTGTCACATTGGAAAGAAGAATGTGAAAACAGACTTGTGAGAATCTCAGAAAAATTGAACTAATTGTGGAAAGCTTTTCTTGATCTTGTTTCATAATAAAGTTACAAATATATGTATTTTCCTACACGTTCCTCATTAGTCACGTCTAAAGTAGTGGCCATATTATGGACATTTACGGGACAGGAGCAAAGGACTCCCCCAGTTTAGGTTCAGAATAGGTCTAAATGCTAAAATGACATGTTGTTTCTGTAGGACTGAAGACTTACATGTGTTGGCAGCTGTCCTGAGCATCAGTATCCTCTAGAAAGCTGTAAGATATGATGTTGGTAGGGCACAGTTTCAAGAAAGGGTGGTTTCTCAGTCCCTTCATCTCCTAGGAAAAGGACTGGTCTCCTAGGAAAAGGACTGGTTTCCTCTAAAGTTTGACTGCTCATTTTTCTGCTTTCCTTAGTCAATACTGTACCTTTATTACAGTTCATATTGTCCAGTTATATACTCAGCTTTGTAGTTACGGTCTTCAGAAAGCTGAAGCATAAAGTGTGTCAAGTCAGGATTCTAGTCTCTACAGGTTTGATATCGGATGCTGAAAAGCTGAGAGCCTATAAAGAAATGCACAGACCATGAGAAATGGCTGCACCGTTAAATACTGTATAGAAAATATGTAGGGTTAGTGTTTAGTTGAGTATCTATGACCTTAGCAGTGTATTACTTTAGTTACATGTAGTCATATCAAAATACTTTTATGGTCTCATTGACAAAGGAAAATAATATGCACGGTTAGAAAATGAATGAAGAGTGACTGTCTGGATATATGGAAATCTTGTAGGTAAGTCTGTAGATTTGAATTATAAATTATTAAGAGACCTTACACTTGTGATGCCTATCACCAGTGTGCTCTTTGTCAGATCCTTTTGAAAGGCCACTGCTGTTAGACTAGCCTTTTTGAATCCATTTTCAGAATGTATCTTACAGTCTGTAACAAATATGTAATTATAATACCAAAATTTGCAGAAACTGTAGGAAAACTTTTATTCTTAATTTCTTCACAGACATTTTTTTTTCCATTGATACAAAAACAAAACAAAGGAAAAAAAAAAAAAGGAAAATGTAATGCTCAAAGGCATCCTATTTTTGGAAAGTATAAGTGGGATTCCTGTCACCAATGTTGAAAGCCTCCACAAAGGAAATTAATTCAGTCCTTAGAAAAAGATAAATGGGGTAAAATCACTGTTTGGAGGTACTTCTTTCTTTATTGATCACTACAGGAGCCTTTTAAAGTAAATGTATTTTCAACAGGAGAAGTGAAATGAGATGAATCTCACACTAAATAACCCTTTAGTAGCTAAAAGCGGAGGGAGGACATTCTTGACAATTATCTGATGAACAATACAAAATCTTGACATAGTGCTGCGATTTTCAAAGTAGTTACTATCTGGAATCTGCTGAGAGTAAAAAATAGGTGTAAAGTATGGGTAAATAACTAAACCACACACTAACAATCTATGCTATCTCACATACATGAGACAAAGCCTATACTCTGGGTGCTTACAGTCACAGTACATTTCAGAATTTGTTGTTACTTTCTTGTAGCAGATGCATGAAGAGACTTATTGAATACACCAACTGTATTGACAAGTAGTGTGCGTATATCCACACCATGTCTGTTTCTGGAAAAATATTAGTTAAGGGTTATTTGAAGTGCAGTTTTCTACATTCTAATTTCCATTTTCCAAGATTATATAGAAGTTTTATAATAATGGCAGTATCAATACGGAGTTGTCAAGCAGGAAGGGAAGAAACCAAAGGTAAAGGGTGGAAGGTTAGATTGTGGAAGTCTGTATTAAAAATGCTTTCTCCTTCATTATATGACTGGGACTTACTCTGTTTCATATCAGTTTAAAGGTGTTACAAGATAGTAGAAAAGAAATGCATACTTTTACCTATGCAGTGAAATGCCTTTGGGTTCTGTAACAGAACATTGTTGTTATTTGTGAGAGACTCTTCTTTAATTCAAAGAAATACTGAAGTGAAGGGATATACTCCAGACCTTTGTAAGTCCTCAAGAGAGGGATATAGTCCAGGACAGACACTGTGAGCTTGGAGTAACGGGTCTGATGGAAAGCTAAGAAATGGAAACCAAGGGGCAAAAGCAGTTTATATTTCTACAGAAAGATGTGAAAAATAAATCCTTACTGCTTGAAGCAGAAGTAAGGATATCCTACCTGTCTTACAAATGAATCAGTACCCTTGCCAGCCTCCAGTAAAGCTGAGACATGGCCATTGAGACACTGCCTTCCTCAGCCTGTCCCAGGGACTACAAAGGAGATATTACAATGACTTGGTGTTAGGCTGTTCTGCTCATCAAACCTGTTGAGGAAAGTTTGGAAAGTTAAGGGTAGATAAAAATCTCAGATGTTAGCTGTTATGACTAATGAATTCATTTATCAAAACAGTGTTTTAAATTTGACCTAAGTTTCTTTCATTTTAATAAAACGTCTCTGTCTACATATTAAAGAACTAAAAGCTATGAAGATGAAGTAGGTGCTTTGTATTTTGCTTATATGTAAATGTAGGGATTTTTTCTACATGGAGTACATGAAGATACATGTTTTATAAGTTCACTGTCTTACTATTCCCAGAGGGCAGAGCAATCATCTGATTAATGACTGTAACATTACATAACATGAATGTGTGTTCAAGCCTTCAGACAGTATTGATTATTTCTCCCCTTTCACATATAGAATAGTAATCACTCTACTTCTTTCAAGTATTTCTTCAAGTAAGAACAATGGGGAGCATAGTCTGAATAAGGTATATGCTGCTTTTAATTAAAACAACATATCTTAGATAAAACAGTGTATAGAAATCAGATATGACTTCCTTTCTCTAGTTATCTTCTAGGTATTATTAAGACTTTGGGAGGGAAGAATAAAGTAGAAAGTAGGGTTTAGCTTTATTATAGATGTGAATCACATCACTAAGAGATAACACTATATTATTTTTTCTGGAATGACAATGAACACAGTCACCTTAAAAGGATCTCTTTCATGCAGTATTTAAAATTATAAGTGAAGAATGTATCAAGAATAAAATAGAAACACAGGTGGTGTTTTGGTTTCTCTGTCCTGCACTTCAATTACTGAGAATAAATTGATAAGTGAAAAAACACATTTGAACTTTGGAAAAGACTGTATGAATTGCTACAGTATTTAATTTCCTAGTTTGACTCAAAATACAAAACTTCAAATTGTAAATCAACTATTCCAAAACAGTAAGGATTAAATTAAATGTTAGGAAATGTTTAATATGTGTCATCATGAGTTTGCTTCTAATTATTAGTAATATCAAGACAGCTTGAAAAGTGTTTAAAATTCTAGCATAAATGAATTGATTTAATGAACTCTTTTCACTGATTTATTGAGAATACTTGTTCATTCTCAGGTTCAGCATTCACTTTATTGTTAATATGTACATGATTGTATCAGTTAGAGATCATGTGTGGGTGGGCTTCCTCATGCTCGACTAGGCAGGTGTAACTGGTGCCGCTGGAGCCTTGCAGCAGTGGGGAAGGTCTCTACTCCAGCATGGTTCTGCTTGTTCAACAAAGCTGCTTTGTGTGCTTCAAAAGACTCAAGCTAATTTTACAAGTCAGACAAATGACAGGCAGGAGAGCATACTGTGTTCCCCACTGTGCCAGTGTGGCACTGATTCACTAGAATAGATGACCTTGGGGAGACTGGAAAGAAAATATGTAGCAAAGTTGATTAGTGGCATGAGTCTGGTGCCATACATCAACTGCAAAAGTATCAGTGCTGTATGTTCTGTGGCCTTCGCCTCTAACTGGAAACTGCCTCTCGCTAAGGCTGAAAAGATTTGGATTCTTGTCGTCTGCAGGTATTAGTCTTATCTGAACTCAGAGCAGTGGCTGGCAATGCCTTCCACCCAAACTGTCAGTACATTTGCTGGACATTTAACTCATCATTTCCTTGAAACTACACGATGATCAAAACCATGTATACCTGAAGTCCTGATTCAGAGTTTCTTGTATGGTAACTAAAGAGCTGACACTATGTCACTAGCTTGAATAGGTGAGGACTCATTAAAGTGATTATTGTCATGTAATTATTAGGGTCAATTTCACTTACAGGCACTGTGAGATGTGTAGCTGAAGATTGGATATAGAAAAAATGTATGAAAGGAAGCTTTTCTTAATGAAAAGTTAGCATTCAAAATAATGTAGAGAGAAGTAAAAAGGACATTTTTGCAAAAAGCAATAAATTAAAAGTTCATAGAGTTGAAAAAGATACAAAAATGGATGAAAATAAGCATTTGAATTGTTCATGATAAAATTTTAAGGTATGGTAGCATCTATATCAATTGTAGTAATACGATTTATCTTTTAAGAGTTGCTTTTATTTTAATCTAGTTCTATGTTCTTTTCTGGTATGAAATATTGCATGTTTTTTTTCTCAGTTGTTTCCTGTAATAAGGCATTTGCTGTAATATTACAAGATAACAATAACTTCCTCTGATAATGCATCTCTCACTCCTTTACATGTTTTCTGGGTGTTTTATTTCCCCTTTAATATTTTTGACAGGTGCGTTGAGATCACAATAACAAATCTGCATAATTCAAATGAGAAGGTCACGTAGAGAAGGATTCTCTTGTTTGAACTGTATACAGATTTGAGACACATTTTTATAACTCTTTAAACCATTTTAGTCTCTTAAATGTGAATCCTGACTGAGCTCTTCGAATTTGAAAAATAGTCCCAATGAGTTAGTGGAAGGACTAAAGGATCTGAACAAAAAACAGTCACGTTTTTTCAGCTGTCCTGTAATTTTCAAACATACAATAGAACAACAGCATATTACGCTCTCTATTATGTGTAGAGTTGCATAACAAGAGAGGCAAAAAGCCAAAAGTTTGATAACAAATAGGAAGAATGTTGACACAAAATACTGCTGACTGAAAAATGCACTACTGTCTGGGGAAAAAGTCAAAACCATGTCCTTAATTTTGTGAAGGGGGAGAAGATGACAGGCTGAGTCATCATTACAACCAAGCAGGCCAACTAGCAGTATCTGGCAGACTGTACATCTATACTGAATGTTGAGCTCAGGTTCGTTCCCTACCTTCCTTAAAGTTGTTATTTATCTTCTAGAACTAAGTTAAGCTACCCGTTGCTATGTTCTTGATGCCCACCATGGATATGTCCACCATGGCTACTGCTGTATGTCAAAACCAAACATATAATATGGGTGGATTAAAAGAGCAGGTGCTGCTGTTTTCTTAACCCCAGTAGATGTTAGTATCAGATGTATGAATGCTTCCTTTTGGATTGAAAGTCAATCAGAGCCTCTACAATTATTCATGTAATTTGAGATAATTCCAAGGTATTTCAAATCAGTGTTTGAAAGCACTGGTTGGTGTGCTGATTACATGTTCAACTATTTTAATAAGTAGATTAACTTGCTACTCTGCTACTCAGAGCAGAGGAAGCGATGATAAAGTATCAGGAACTTCTGACTTCAGGCAAAAATGTTTTTAGATGTTGGGTTTTGTTACAAGTCTATTCTTTGCTTTTTATAGGGCAGTGTATGCTTTTTTTCTTCCTTTAGAGCCTTTGGAATATGAGTATTGCTAATAAATGAGCAGGAGTTGACAAAAACGTAAGTATAAATGATGGATTTTGATGTAACCCACAGGGTAAAATCCTGGATCTATTGAAATCAATGACAGAAGTCTAATAATCTCCAATGGAGTTTCATAAAAATATTTCAATATCTTAACTAAACATTAAAGTAACATTGACTTAAACTTTTCCTCACTGAATTGAATTGGAATTAATGTGAATGGGAACAGGAGCATACTAGTATTAAAAGAAAAGATTCCTTCAGTGGGAAATAATTGAAATGGTCTTATGCATTTTATGGGTTATGCTTATATAGCAAGTTACTACGAGTAGAAACAGGGATGTTGGAATGACCACCAAAGTTATTAGGGTGTTGCTGCTTTTATTTCTCTAAGTAGTTTGGTTCATGCCAGAAAAAACAAAGAAGAATTATGTATTTGAAGTTGATAGAACCAGTACAAATTATGATAAACTATGCTTCACAACATTGAATTTAGTTGACTACTAGATCTGAAATACAATTTTTAGGTGTGTTTTATATTCAGTAAAACTCATATTTATGTTATGTAATTCTAAACATGTGTTAGAAATTTGCATCAAAATTTATTTCCAGAATAAAAAGCAAGGATGATATTGCTTTTTGTCTCCAGAACCTTTTGGTTGGAGTTTCTATTCTGGTCTTCATATGTGCAAGTGGCAATTTTAGAGAGGAAATAGCTGGATAAATTAAATAAAAGAAAAAGAAAGTTAAGTGGTTTTGACCATGATACATAGTGATACTGTTACTGTGTAAGGTGGCTTTAGCAGTGGAAAATTATAGCCTTTCCATAAATTCAGCTGTTTTTCAAATGTATCTGTAGAAGCCCTGCTCAAATACCTGTTACACTCCTTAAGCCTTTTCAAATAGCCAAATTTGAGAATATGATTTAACTATGTTAATCTGCCTTTCAAAATGAAAATGTAAGCCTGTGAGTTCTTAGCATTGACAGAAAACAAAACATAGTAATTTTGCTCTTTCAAGATTATCAGAAACTTTCATACCTAAAGAAGTGATAGAATCAGTGACAGTATTTTTTAGAAAAACTGCTTAATTTTGAAGAGATAAATTATTATATGTCAACCATTATTTTTTGAAGCCTATACCATAATCTGTTTCTCAGAACAATAAAGTAAGGGTAAAGGAATGAAGTCAGTTATTTCAGCTACATTTTTATGTGAGTGACGTTTTTAATGTTTCTAATCCATTGGAATTATGATACAAAATCCTCTTTAAAAAGTGAATAACCTAATGCTAATAATATTGACATATTTCATAAGTTAAGGATCCTATAAATAACATCAGCAATTTTGCTTTCCCTATTTTTTATAAACATCTGTGAAATAAACAATCCACTGATATTTCAGAAGCTAAGTTCTAGTATAACATGATGTGGTAGAGACAGCTTTTTTTTTTTTCAGGTATGTCTGATGCCTGAGCACAGCAAGCAGTTGCAGTCCTATGGCAAAATAGTGGGGATAACTAAAATTAAATAAACAGATTTTTTTTTAAATCCTACTTTGGGAGACTTTTGATAAACAATTAAGAAAGTTCCTAAGAGGACCACAGTGCCTTCAGGAAACTTTCCTCTGGATACCTAGCCAGAAGGATGACTGTACTCCAAAACTTTGCTTCTGTCTCTTTTGCCAGTCTTTCAAGGGAGGAAACTCAGCAATGTTCTCACCTGGAGAGTATCACTGACAGAAAGTGGGGGGATAATATGAATTTAGACATCAAAAAATCTTGTTTATGAAATACAAGGGAATAATTTGAGACAGGAATTATAAATATTGATTTAGATATCTTCCTTCTTTGCTTAGACTAAATGGAAGTCCATCCTAAATTAAGTCTAAAAATGAGAATCAGTTGTGTTTAGTTTTCTAGCTCCAAAGGTTTGGAGAGTTTTATCTCCTCTTTACTGGCAACTGTTACGTCCTTTGCACTCTGACAATCTTTCCATATGTCATGAGACAGCTTCAGGTAGGTTAAGTATCTTCCTTTCTTCTGTATTCATGAGGTCATACCTCTGACACAGACTTTTTCATGTGCTATTCAACATAGTTGAAATGGAAAACCTGTCCAATTTTTGCAGTGTTGGCTGAATGTTTTATTATCCTGTTGCCATTTAAATTCTGAGTACTGAATTACAGAAGAAGGGGATTTCAAAATGCAAATTTCAAAATGGAAATTTCAAGCCCTTTCCTGCATTGCCATGAAATGCAAGAATTGCACTAGTGTTTTTGTTGAAGTGGTAAGCATACCTCTAGACATACAGAAGGAAACTGCATTCTGATGAGCAACCTTTGCTGGTCTAACTGTTAATTTTAGTAGAATTAAACTGCTGTTAAGAGTAATGTTGCAGGAGAGATTGTGGAAAGCCACAGAATTTGGCAAGAAAAAAGAAATGTGGTATTGTTTTTCCTCTTGTTCTTTCACTCACCTGTATTTCCATCTCCTGAACAACTCCCTAGAGATTGAAGACATTAGCCCTTAAATAAGATTATTGTTTGTTTACATAAAGCTGTTAACCTACAAAACCCACCCAACCAATGAAAATCCTAAATTACTTAAAATTCTTTGTGAGCAAAGGGAATTGCCCATGGAATAGTAGCATTGTTTTCATCCCCTTTGTTTCTCACTAGGGAATACTTTTTTCAAGACTGTGCTAATAGGTATTTTGATTGAAATCCACAGAATCAAGTGGAGTTTTGACATCCAAATCACTGTTGGAGTATCCATTCTGCACCTAGAAATTTCACTACAGAAATGGTCAGTGGGCTCCTGTTTCATCTAGCTAACTCAACAGGATGCATAGAGGCAGCAACAGGGTTAATTTATGAAACCTATTAACTGTCATTTTTGTCTCGAGCAAATACATCGGACTTAGCAGTGCTGTGGCAAGTGTACAATAGGGAGTAATGCGGTATAACATTGAGAAGACCTTCTATTTCATTCTGTAACTTTTAAAGCCAGTTTAAATAGATAGAAAGGTGTAGCTGGGATTCAGTTAAGGTTGAAAACATCTGTCTTTTGAAATGTCTCTTCAGCATTTTTGACTAGCTGCAGCAATTTAGATTTTTTTTAAGTGTATAAATGGATGGTATTTTTCAAATTCCTGAAGTTTGGGCAAATACATTAAAAAGACTGCCTTTTTGGAAAACTTTCTTCACATTTTTCGTTCAGCTAGCCTTTTAGAAAGAGTAGGGTTATGCAAATACAAGATACAATTAGTAAGAAAAATGGGAGTAATTGTCCAGAAAATAATAAGGGACATATACTCAGTTTCACACTCTATATTTTGCTTAACGATGAGATTGTTTGTGTTTCTCTAAAGAGGAAAATATTTTTTTTTTATGAAAAAAACCCTAGTATTTAATATATTAGGTGGAAATTTGTGTGTCAGTGTGTAAAATGTGAGGAGCAATGACTAAAATCTACAAATTGCAACTTTTTGCCTTGGACGGGTTTTACTACTAGATTACTACAAAATTCATTGTTTAAAGTGGAGCTTTTAAAATATTTATATAAGTGATTCAGGTGAAGGTTCTGAAATGAAAAAAAAAAAAGTGCTGAACAGAACTCTCACACTCCTGGTTACTGATAGTGATGTTACATATCTTCATGCAGAAAAAAAAAATGTCTTCAGAAGGAATTCTCTAAAAACTTATGTGGCAACTCTGTCTTTCTTTGATAATACTTATATGTTGCATTTCTAAAATAAATAGCCTTTATAACAGAATCTGAATTCTTTATTTTATCAATAATACGTAGCAGTAATTGTTTGATGTTTCCATATTATTGATCTTCAATTTAGTTCTTCAAAGTTTTAAAATATTAATATTCTCCAGTTATTTAAAAGCTTTAACACTTAAAATCTGCCTTACAGCTGGATAGCATTGGTGTATTAGAACATTTATTTGAATTCAGTGAAATGCAGAGAACAAGGAATAATTAATTTTCTTACATTTTAATTTATATAATTTGTTATTTTTAGTATTTTGTGGGTTCAGCAATTAATTTTTATTTATCGACACTTTAATTTTTATTTATCAACACAGCAGTGTTGATACATTTCTTAACCCAGACAAACTGAATACTTGATAGTCTGTAACTGGATAGTCTGTACCATTTAGCAAAACTCTGTAAAATGTCAGATTATTTTAAATATATGTGTAATTTACTCTAGCTTTTATATGCATACTATCAACACTCACTTTTCTCAACAGTTTTGCAGCTTTCTAAGATTGAACTTCTATGATGAAGTCCCCTTAAGCTTCAATTTGTGATCTGTAGAGAGAACTATAGAGAGACTATTTGAGGCTAGATTTCCAGATACACCTATTCCTTTGTTTTTTCTCTAAGTACATGCAACTAGTCCTATGAAATGTTGTGAGTGTCTTAATTTTAATAGGAATTCACAGTGCATTGCAGAGTGTTAGCTGACTTAAAAGGACCTTCTAAGACCTTGGATGTGGGAAGAAAACATCAGATTATCCCAGAGCTCCTGTGACTTGTGTATATGAGTCAAGTATATAAAAATTCAAAAAGAAAAATACACAGCTTTACAGATAAGACTAGGTTTTCCCCCGTTGCCTAAGTTGTCAAAGCTCCTTTTATCCATCTATATTGTCTCCACTTACCTCAGTATGTCAGTAGAGATAAACTATGCTTTTCCTTGTTTATAGCAGTGATTGTATTTTGCCAGTATTCCCTTAAAATAATTAAAGTGGGCTACACCTTTCCAATAAACAAAGACAATCATTGTGGATGATTAATTTCATATTAATTTTTATCTGTATAGAATTAAAACAAAGTAAAAAAATGAAAAATTCCAGCAATAGTTTATGGGATTAAAAGATTTATTTTAGCTATGGAAAAGCAACAAGGACCTTCATGAATCTGCTTAACTTTCTGAGAGAAAATTACGTTGTCATTTTCCTACACATGTTTCATTTAAAAGGTGCATGCTGTGTGCCAGGAGTAGAGAATAGCTATATTCCTTACATTTGATTTTAAAACCCTGAAGAAGTTCTGTTGTTTATTTATTTATTCTGCAAATGCCTGAAAAACTTCCCGTAGTTAGTCTAGGTACAAGACTGAGTACAATCATGGGACTGAAAATTAGTTTTGATTATATACTCAAAATATTGTCATGTTACAGAGATGGAGATTGTTCAGTATTTGTTACAGTCTGAGAAAGCATCGTCAGTAGTGGACTGATGAGCAGGGCAGTTCAAGAAAGAGTTGACATTGCTTGAGGCCAAAATGCCGAAATATTTTTCAATAGAGTTACAAGAACATGAGAAAATTTTGGAGAATGAATGAAGGTCATTTAGTCCATCAAGGCATATTTTTTGTAGTAGTCAGTTTCCCCAAGGATGATATCTAATTGTTTCTTGAATGACACTGGTACTTTTGCCTCAGTAACTTTGCCTGCAGGCTATTCTAGGTATTTATTATTCTCTACATGAAAAGGTGCTTTCTGATATATGTGCCAAATTTATTTTTTAATTTCCAGTTATGTTCTTTTGTCTTTTAATCTATATTAGAATGGAAATAATTTCAGCTGACATTATCTGTGGCTGTTAAGGCTTCATATGCTTCAAAAAAGACAGTTCTATCCTGTCCTTAAAATTAGATGCCCAGATTTATAATGTAACCACAACTGCATATCAAATGGTGGCAGGGGTCTCCCTTAGAAGATTTCACATCAAAATCTGTCATCTTACTTCCCTTAATGTTTTTTCTCAATGTTGCTGATTCTCTGTCCCCCATTGACCAAAAACCTGTCCAATATAGAATGCCTAATGACACTTGATGTCTTTTTTAACAGTAGCTGAAGGGAAAACAATAGCAAGAGTTACTTTATAAACTTTTTTTTGGCAACAGGCAGAAATGTGAGAGGTACTTTTTTCAAAATGCTTTGCTCTTCTTTTAGTTCTGGATGATTTAAAAAGTAAATTGGATTGTTTACAAAGCCTAACTTTTAACAGCATTAGGCCAGGATTACTGCCCTTAAAGGAGAGGTGCTGAGCCTTCCTGAGTCTTTAAAGTTTTTGTCAGCCCAACTAGTCACAACTGTATTCCTGATTTTTTCCGTGTCAGGCTCTGGAAAACTAGCTAAGATGGTGTTTAGTTGTGTGTATCAGAATCCACTGCTGAAGCAGCAGCATAGTCTCAACACTACGTTTCTTGGAAAGCAAAGATTCTTCCTCCCTCACCATTCACCATCCAACTGTCCTGCTCTAGTTCCATCCGTATCTATCCTTTAGCAGCAGAAGCCTTATCTGGCCACAGATAGCCCAGATCTCCCATGCCTTGACAAAAAAAAATCAGTTCTCCTCACTCTTCTGAGAATCTTCTCAAAGCTTCATATAGAAAATAGCCACCGGATACAGATCATCTTAAATAGCTGACCTTTAGCAGACCCTGCTAGCACTCTTCTTCCAGTAGTCAGGGTTTCAGATTATTTGACAGTCCACATTATGAACTCCATAAACATGAGAGCCATGCTTTAATAGCTTATGAACTGCATGTGATTCATGAAAGAAAAATTGACCACCATGAGTGAATCACTTAGATATTACTGTGCACATGTTATAGCAAAGCTTTATGGAAATGCATACAGTGCCTCCACTCCAGCTCTGAGCCACGATTTGCTTCCATAGAATCTGACCTTCCATGGAACATATATAAATCAATTCCTACTACACATGGACAGAACTGTGTAAAGGGACTAAATAGGTGTAAAAATATCAATAAAACATGTATTTACTTAAAGAATTATAAAATACCAGGCTTTAGGGAGGACTTTGACATTTCCAGATGTCACAGTTTAGGGTTGAGCCAGCCACTAGACCTATAACAAATGCTCTCTGTTAACCCCTCTGCTTTCCCAAAGGTTTGCTTTCACATGTGTCAAATAGGGTCAGTTATGCTAATCAAACCAGAAATTCCTCCCCTGTGAGGACCAAAACATTGCTAGAAGCAAGCAAATTGATGAGATTTAGCCAGAAACTGAATATGGCACAGTTGTTGCATCCTGAAATAATGTGTTTACCTAACCTATTCTTCTTGCAATCTAGAGTTCTTTCATTCACTTAAATGCAATCCTTTATTTTCTTAACTTTAACCTTTTTTTTTGAGCTAAACTTAAAAGGGAGATTCTTTTTAATTTATTCAAGAGTGTTAATTGGGATTTTACTATTTTTAATTTCTGCTTTGTTGTATGAAATACATTTATGCTGAGTACATCACAAGGATTCGTAACAAGTTACATAACTTGACATTATTGTTTACTTTTGCATCCTTTTACCTTCAGATAAATTAGAAAAACCAGTGCAGATTTCAGTTTGCCTAAAATAATTTTCTCTGCTGGATGGAGCAGTTTATTACAAAGTAATTTAAAATATATGTAAAGTGGGAAAAAACTGTTTACAACAAGTGTATTTGTTAACCCTGTGATAATTGCCTACAGTATTTTGAAGATATATACATAAATATGTCATATGAATTTCTGCATGGAATACATTTAAAAATATCTCAGACTTATCCTAATAAGTAGCAATGCATTTTCTAAAGCAAATTGTTGTCTGGGAGTAAATTGCATGTTGGCTTCATACTTCTTCCTGCAGTCACTAGTATATCTCTAGCTGCTTGCTCTTTTTGGTTTTTCCTTTTTGAGCAAACACATTTAACAGCTGTGGAAACAAACAGGGCATACTTGGCAAAAGTAGGGACCAGATGCCAAACTCTGCAATGCTTGTTCTAGCAGCAGCATGTGGGTCTGTTGCTAACTCCTTGGTGTCACCTCTTCTGGCTCCTTGTTCAGTTTTGCTACTGGCAGGCAATAGAGGTACATCTGGAGATGCTGTCAGGGTCATGCAGCTGTGGGCTTGTCTTGGTTCCTGTGACCATATTTCTGGTTTATATTTAAATGTTATTTTTGCATGCAATAACATTAATTACTTGAACATAACTGAGATTTCTTTCTAATTTTCATTGAGATAAGGGAGAAAATAACTTTCTTTTCTCTGTCAGTAAGTAAATGTTTTCACTGATTAATTACTGTCTTCAGTTTGGGGGAGATTTAGTTCCTCTTTAATGGGGCACAAAAATATCAGTTGACACCTGACTGGCACTGATGTGCTCTGAGAATCTGAGGCATTTCGGTTAGACTCTGCCTGGCTATGATACAACATCACATCAGTGTTTGGGGAAAGGGCAAGATGGGTGGGGGAAGAGAGTTCTGCTGTGGCCTCATTCACCATTGGTTTTGCTTGAAATTAGAAGTCACCCTAGAGAGGGTGACTAAGTCCAAATGCTATCAGTAGGTTGTATAATAAATCCCAGAGAGATCAAGAGAAGAGGAAGCTGAAGGGAGGAGAATACACTATCCCATTTGAAGCATGCTGGGGAAAGTGTCTTTGGCAAAGGCTGGACTCTAAACTGGCGCCATTTTGCTGTATGCATCCTCATTATATGCTTCCTCCTCTAAATGGAGATTTAGACCTTCATGGTTTTAGTATCTTGCTGTAATTTTCAGGTGCTATGTGAGTTATTCTAAGTCTTATTTGGATGTTGATAATCCTTCCCTGACCATCGTTTATTTTCTGACTGGATGACTTTTCTTGTTCCAGAAGCTCCTTTTTGTTTTTATTTGGGTTCAAAGTTCAAGGAGCATTAATCTTCCGTTTACAAATTAGCTTTTTATAGTTAAATCATTCTCTCCTGTAGGTATTTAACTTCCTGCCCACACCATCAACCATCACATCAGTCTATACTTCACCAAGGCTTCAGGCTCCCAAACTGTTGTATCTTCTACTGACACATGAACAGATACAAAAATATGTGCCTCTCCTGAGCTGGGTAGGTGCTGGTGGTACATTCTGGCTGCCACCAGGGAGGTCCTGGTGAAGCCTGAAAACATACTTTCCCAATGGAAATATGGAGGCTACCATTGCAGAGGAAGCTGTGAAATCCTAGCCTTCACATACCATTCACACAGCAATCAGTAACCAGAAACTGGTGTGATTACTGGTCCATGCCTATCAGAAAGATTTATCAGCAGCCAAAAGATTTAAGGTATTTTCACCATGTCAATTTTCAGTGTTGTAATATTGATTTTGGGTTTTTTAGAGAAAATGTGATTATTTCTTTCCAGAGGAAATTCTTTGAATTGTCAATGTTATTAAAAAGCAGCACCTCTTAAAATAAGGTATGAAAATACCTCTGCTGCACAGTTAACTTTGGTGTATATTAATGTTTAACTTTCCCTTATAAAGCAGCCAGAGTTAACATTGTTATTTTCAGTAGTTATTTGTAGTCAATTCAATGACTTATTATGCCTAACATTTTTTCTTAAAGTGAGATAGTATAGTACGAATTTACTTAGGCAGCACAATTTTGTAATGCACTGTTGAGGATTTTAGACCATTCTGCGTATTTTTTTCTGTAAAGGGAAGGCACATTATTCTTATGTAGTGTTTATGACATGCCTCAGGAAGCTACTAAAAAGCAAAGAAGTGAGATGCTGTACAACTTAATATGTCCATCTGCCATCATTTTAGTAATATTAACATAAGTGTTGATTTACAGTGCATTTGTAACCAGGTTAGATCTATAACTTTTATCCTACACTGTGGTTGTGAATATAAGGAACAAGTCATCTGGGAGATACAAACATTCAAAACAGGGTCATTAAAAGCAGACAAACAAAGCTGTGATGGATAATCAAACAATATTCAAAGTATATTTATTTGTAACTTTTCCTTACTATTATTTCAGTTACAGAGACAGCATTTCTAAGGACTTGCTTCAGAACAGAAGATTGCCTAATGAAATGAGAAAAACCCTCTACTAAAATAATAGAGAATATAGCTGATAGACATCTCAAGAGCTGAAGAGCATTCCCTGCTCCCAACCCATGATCAGCTACACCTAGATAATTTAAGATAACAGAAATTGGTGCATTCTGCATCTGTCTTCCTCATGGCCTTGTCTCAGTCAAACAAAGAAGTCTTGATTTTACTCATATATAAAATATAATATTTTTTTTTTTTATGAGAGGGAGTAAAATGGTTGAGAAATATGTGTCTGCCACTCACCAACTGAAGAGACGTAATTGCAATAGGCCACATTTTAGCTTGTTTGGGGGGAATTTTTTTATCAAATTTAGTTATATTTAGGAACGGGGACTTATCAACTAGATGAATGTTCTTGCACATATAAAACATAATATCTACCCTGGAAACTTTACAATGAAAACAGACATGGCGTATGTAATGTAGGAGAGAAGGATGTACTGTACACATAGTGCAGTACACTACATGTAGTGTAGTAGTTTGGTGAGCAGAAATTGGAAAAATAAGGAAATTGGAAATGAAAATGGTAAAATTAAAGTAAAAAGTGGACAAAAACAGAACTGAGAAGGTTAAGTGAGTGCAAGGTGGAGATACTGTGTGGGCAGTAGAATTTAAAACAGGATTTAAGCCAATCATCAAAAGACTGAACGAAATTGAACTGTTTTTTGAAAATGTCCTTATAAAACTAGTCAGTAGGCATGGTACTAAATAGCATGCTATAAAAATTAGATGAAGGTGCAAATCCTCCCCAGCTTGCTTCATAAGAAATAGTAACTTGTACTGAGGAAACATTTTAAAGTAGAGAGAAATGCATCCCAAAGCTAGTCTTCACAGTAATGCTGTTTCACAGTACTTCTAAGTATGTCCCGCTTCCCCATGTTAGGAATACTTCTGTTGTGATGATACAGTTTGTATTATGATTTCAGATAAATATATTGTTAAAAGGAAAATATAAAAAGGAAGGTAAAATTACATTTTCAGGAAAAATATTAAATTACTAGAAAATCTATAGTTCTCACTATATGAACTGTAACGATGAAGAGTCTGTATATATGATATGAATTAATTAAAATTGTTTATAATTCAACACTGTTTTCTGTCAAGTTTAATAGAAAATAATTTAGTCATCACTGAAAGTTATACAGCAATTATAGACCAGTACATAGCCATATAATTTATTGTCAAGGTCTAGAAGTAGACTGGCCACTAGACAAATGACAGATGCTCTCTGTTAATCCCTTCCTGAAGAGGAAGAGAAAGGGAATAATGGAGAAAGACTTATGTATTGAAAAACTAAATCAGCTTTAATGAAAATCATCATAATAAATAAGAATATATGCAAATACATACAAAGCCAGTATCAAACCTGTCACCTTTGTGCAGGTGCGGCCTTTTACTTTCTGCACCCCCAACATGGTACACAAGATTTAGCAGTGGCCTTGGTCTGCATGCTAATCATTGGTAATGACTCTAAACATTAGACGTTATCACTGCTAGCAGCAGACACTGTCTCTGAAAAACTGCCATTAACTTCAGAAAGTTCAGTCCCTTAGAAGATATTTAGATTAAAAGTAAAAACACTGTACAGATTTTGTTTTGTCTTAGCTTAAAGCAGGGCATTTATAGACATTGTTTTTATTCGTATGATTTGGAACATTCTTTTAAAGAGTGTTCATATTCATTTCATTGAATAATAATGCTTGGTTTCATAACTTATATTCTCTATGAAATTTACTGTAATAGTTTTCTTCGTAAGACACAGACCACTTCTGTCTGCTAATCCTCTGTGAAGTGTCATCTGAGTGGGCTGAAGTATCAGCATGTAGGATTGGGACTTTACAGTACTGTGACACATGCACTGGAAAAAGTGATTGCAGTTCTAAAGATATTAGTCCTAAAGGCATACAGATTTTATTTTGGCTCAGAAAATATCTTCTCATTCTTTGAGAGTTTGAGGATTGTGTTCATCTTTTTCTGATTTTAGCTGTAGCAGTAAACTTTGTACATCGGAGGGTTTTTTTCATAGTTTAGAAAGGTACATAATGTGTAAGTGATAAACACATTCTTACACATGCAGAACAGAATCTACAAGCATTTTAGGAGCTCTGTTTCAAATATGAAATGTGCTGAAACTGCAGTCCAGTGGTGTCCTCTGTGTACAAATGGATCATTTGTATACAAACTTATTAATGTTTATATAGGCACTGAATTGTGTATGTCAGCAAACATTTTGAAGATATGGATGAAAATAGAGAGATATTTTAAAGTTCTCAGCATTTGTCATTATCATGACAAAAAAACTGTATACCATGGCAAATAGTCATATTACAATTTGCAAATAGGAACAATTGGAATTACTGAGTGGTTAAAAATTGTACACCAAGGAATGCAAACAGGGAGAACAGATGGGTTGGATATGAAGCCAGTCATATTTAAGAACTGAAAGCAATTTAAAAAGTATCTCAGAAACTGTCTAATAACAATGTGGAAATGAAATTCATAACAAAATGATAGGGTTGACATCTTCCATGGCTATGAATGGGAAGACATGCAGTGTAATCTTACTAAACATTTGTTTTAGTAGGACAGTGCAGTACAGTTTCTCGTTTTGGAATTAGGATTCATATCATTCATAGAATGGACAGCAGTTGGACAAAGCTTTAATTTTATATGATTTCTGGGGGTTTGGTATCTTCTCTACTAAAATTATCAGCAGATTAAGAAATGAGATTATTACTTAAATCACTGTCATTATTTACTTTAAGTGAAAATGCATCTGGAAAAAGAAGAATGTTGTGGAATGGCCATATGGTCAGTCCTGTGTACTCTTTAAGTAGATTTCTTTAGCTCCTTATATCCCAGTCGCAGACCTCCTATGGTCTGTCACAGGAGCGTTGCCTTATGTTACTCCAAGTTAACAATTTGGGACCAGAGCATCACACTTCAGTGACAGTTATTCCAGCTAGTCATGTCCTCTTGTCGTGTATTTTCATAGAATCATAGAATGAATCATAGAATGCCTTGGGTTGGAAGAGACCTCTAGAGGTCATCTAGTCCAACCCCTCTGCAGTAAGCAGGGACATCCTCAACTGGATCAGGTTGCTCAGAGCCTCAACAAGCCTGACCTTGAATGTCTTCACGGATGGGGCCTCCACCATTTCCCTGGGCAATCTGTTCCAATTTCACCACCCTCCTAGTAAAGAACTTCTTCCCAATGTCCAATTTAAATCTACCTTTCTCTAATTTAAAACTATTGCCCCTCATCCTATTTCTGTGTGCCCTTGTAAACAGTCAATGTGAAATAAATCACACCCCGGAGTCCTTTAGTTTTACAAAGTGAGGACAATTAACCACTGAAGAAATTAAGTGACTTCTGCATACCATTACTGGTGAGCTGCTGGTTGTAGATATCTGGGATTGAGGGAGGGATGATTAAACAGTACAGTTAATTGAAAGAGACACTTCTACAAAATCACACAAGTTTTATTCTCCAAAAAACAGGTTCTTGATCACAGTAGTCTGTACTGACCACTGTAATGAACAACTGGCTGTAGACCATGTTGTTTATCATTTGGGTCCATATTTTTTTCTTTTAAGGGTATGATCTGACACAGGTAATGTGCTAAATGACACTTCTCATTCAGAGACCTTCAGTGAAACTATATTCTGACACATGTGAGAGTAATGTGGTAGAAAATGGCAAGGAAAATTTTAATCATTGCAATAGCGTCCAGTGTTAGAATATTAAATTGATGCATCCTGAATATATTCAAGGAGAGAACTTTATAATTTTTCTGTTTCCCATATTCATTTTGTATTCATCAAGGTGAGATAAGGGGGTGGAGAAATCCATTATGCATGACCTTGGAGTAATGGGGTCCATAATCTCATGTCTGTCTTCTGCCTTACATTTATTAAAATTGTTCATATTAATTATCAACTGGAATTTCAGGTAGATGCAACAATTACTGCTCCTAGAAAACTGTAGAAGGAATATAGAAGCTCTGATGTAATCAGCTGTCATTTAGATAACTATGGGGCAGTATGAACAGCTACTGAATGTGCTTGACAGAAATGCAGAGGTTTTTAAGATGCTCCATAAAGTAAGAGAGCTAGAGAAATTGTTAGAACAATATAACCTTGTGCTCAACTGGGTGGAGGGAAAGAAGAGTCAGTGAAGATATATACCGTTAGAGACCAAGACTATATAATTTATATTACTTTTAGATTAGTTTTAAATGTGATGAGTGCAAATGTTTCAAACTAATATCTAAAAGTAGGTGTATGCGGTAAGCAGTAATAAACTAGTTGGTATTGTATGGAGATAAGTAGACAGGAATTGAAACATTTAGGAAGGGTTAATTGTTTTCCAACAAATAAAAAACAAGCATCTGTCAGATCTTATTTAAAATTCTGATCACAAGAGTAGTCATTGTTACTTTTGGATACACTGAAAATATTGGCCAATATTCTGTCATGGTATTGATGGGGAAAATAGAAAATGTAGTCATTTGCAAATTTATGTCATAGAAAACATTTCTGTACACAGTATTGTCTGGCCCATTGCTTGCTATTGTTTATCAGAGGATGCAAGTCTATACATTTTTGGATACCTTTTGTTACAGTTGTGCTTCTCCAAAGATATAGTAGAGCTGAAAAAATCCCCAAGTAACTCACTAAAACTACTGTTCTGTAGCATGCAAAATCAGACATTGATACAGATATTTACAGATTTTGATCTTTCTTTAGTCTCACATTGCTAAGCCACCTACTGTAGACTTGTACTGCACTGAAAAGTTTGCAAGCTTTCTCAGGCCCTCAAAAATCTTTTCCCAGCCCTGCATGGTCAGTTGCTGCCATGTAAAAGGAGAAAATTCTTCTTCACCCAAAGGTTTTCACCTTCTTGCAACAATTTACTTCATTGCTTTCAGCCTCTCATTTTTATCCAAACAACAAAGTAGCATAGTATGCTGAGAGCAACAAATCGTAGGACTCTCTTGTGGGCACAAAGACTGAGCAGCCCTTCTGTTTAGGAGAATGACAGTGGTGCCTGCCCTTGTTGCTGGTGAACAAAGGTAAAGTATAGTTTCTTCCTGTGTGAAGCCATGTAATGTTCAGGCACTAGCCAGCTCTGAGCTAAAAGGTTTTCCTTTAAATACTGAGCTGCAAAATAAGAAAAATAGGGAAGTCTTGCAGTGCTGGAAATAGTAAAAATTCTGACAGGTGATTGCCATAAGAAATCACTTTTGCTTTATGTCTTAAATAATAGCATTCAAGTTTAGTTTATATGCATACAAAAAAAAAAAAGTTGAGCTCTTGACAACTGATTGGTACAAAATCACTTGTACTTTCCTTTCTCAAACTATTAAAAATATCTTGTACTTGCAAAAGAATAGGATACAATCAAGGTATTGACAACTGATTGCTGCAAACTATTGCCATCTCAGAAGAAAAAAAAATCATATGACTTTATATCTTGTTTGTAGGTTTTTTTAGATGAATGAATTAGAACAATTTCCTTTTAAAGATACAGCATTGCAGTGTCTTAAGAATTATGAACTGGATCTGGAAATTAACTGTATTGGTTGGAGTTCTTTTGTGGTTTGTTTTTCTTTTTTTTTTTTTTTTTTAGATATGTGTACTAAGTTTCACTTGGAGATACCAGAGAAGGAGGTTGAAACTGAAAATATTTATAACAGAAATGTCAAATTTGTCTAGGTTCCATTTTCAAAAACAACTTACAAGTATATTGAGGCAACTTTAGACCTCTTAATCATAGAGACTGAGAAAAGAAGTTAAAATTTTTCCAACTTAGCAGTCATCTTCAACTCAGATTTGTTCTTTTCCCAGTTTCTTTTACCATTTCTAGTTATGGCTGACAATTTTTGGAATGGGCTCATGAAAGTGAAGTCCTTTTGTTTTTATGGATCACTTCTTCCTATCTCAGTTCTGTCTGCTTTACATAATTATATAAAAGTGGTTTAAAACATTAGAAATATCACTAAATCATGGTAAACAATGTTGCATGAGAAATTGGAAAAATGTTAGTAATAGATGTTTTCACAAAAGCAAAACCTGAGAAAAAGAAAATTTGTGACATGATTTTCTATTGCAATGTTAAACTTTATGAACACTTTCTTTTTAAAATTCTGGTGTGGAACACCTGGTCTTAAATGGTTAGTAAAGCAGGAGCTAAATAAATGCCAAAGAATCAGGAAACATGAATGCATCTAGAGCAGAAATATTTCTAGATCAAAAAATGGACTATATCTTCAGAATCCTTGGAAGTGAAAGTTTGCCATCTATTAAGAGTTCATTGCAACGCTTTAAAAGGCTGTAGTTCTTCAAAAGGCTTGTATCCTTGGATACTCTCCACTTCCTTTTCATTTACTGTATGCTGTTCTGAACACCTCAAAGTACCTTATAAATAATGAATTAAGCTTTACAAAAAAAATCCATCTTGTATAGACAGTATTGCAACCAATTTGCCAGGGAGTGAAGTGAAACATAAAGAGAGTGAACACTGTAGCTACTTTTGAAAAGACAGAAAAAGAAGAATAAAAATCAGGAATAGAACCATGACCATATGACAGGTAACATTCTTTAGCTATCTTTCAGCAATCAAGTAAGTAGCATTAACAACCCCCTCCACCGAAGCATTAACAATGTTTGCTATGTACACATTCAATCCCAATCCATATTTTGATCTGTAAAGTTACCTTAAAAAGTAAATTGATATTTGAATGTTCATTTAAATTCTTAAATTCTGTGCTTGTCTGTCTCATTTTTGTTGCTTATTGCTAAAACCTATGTCTATCAGGTATGAGTTTGTGAGTGAACAAACATTTTCTTTATTATTTGTATGTTTCTAATCTAACTTTTATGAAGAGAGAGATGAAATTGTAAAGAGTTGATTTGATTGGCTTAAAAGAATTGATTTTCAGAACATTTCTTTCCTGTTTTATGGACTGGAAGATAATGCGCATACATTTAAAAGTTTTAAAATTACTTGATCATTTCTGTCCATTTTTTTTTTTTTTCCTTAATACTCCGGGGGATCACTGACTGCTTTTAATTACAAAAATATTTGAAATGCTTAAATATAGTTTTGTGATTTTATTAAATATATGACAATTATTCATAGACTATAACAATTTTCTGCTGTTGTCTTTTTTTGAGTAAATAACCCTAATTAGTGATTTTTTTTTCCATTTATATTTGATGGCCTTAGCTAAAATGGTTGGATTTTTTTTCACTGAAGCTATTGAAAGAGTCCTTGAAAAAAGACTCTTGAAAACAAAGCAGTTAAGATGAACTCCACCTATGATTAGTAGATTAGTTCTTGGACTTTTCTGAAGTTGAAGATTGTGATAATTCCGGCACCATCTTTGTTACTTTGCTCTGAGACTTTTGTGCTGCAAAAGTAGTGCTAAGTAGTATTCAAGATATTTTATTTGCATTTCAGGCAAGCCCACTAGTCTTTATACTGTATGATAACTTCTGCTTCTAATGTAACATCAGGAACAAGGTAGCACTTATCTTCATTGTTGTTGTGCTTTAACCCCAGCCAATGAGTAAGCACCACGCTCACTCACCTCTCTCCCCCTTGCCCCAGTGAAATGGGGAAGAGAACTGAAAAAAATTAAACTTCACTAGTTTAGACAACTGTTTAATAACTGAGATAAAAGAAAAGACAATAATAGTGATGATGATGAAAACTAATATAACAAAAAGAGAGAGAAATAATAATAATAAAAAAAGACAAATAATGCACAGTGCAGTTGCTTACCAGCCACTGACCAACGTCGTCAGTCCCTGAGCAGTGATCTTCCCCCTGGCCAACTCCCCCACTTTATTATAAGGGCATAAGGTCCTATGGTACCGAATATCCCATTGACTAGTTTGGGTCAGCTGCCTTGGCCAAGCTCCCTCACAGCTTCTTGTGCACCTCCTTGCTGACAGAGCACAGGAGACTGAAAAGCCCTTGCGTAGGATAAACACTGCTTAGCAACAACTAAAACATCGGTGTATTATTAATGTTATTCTCATACTAAATCCAAAACACAGCACTGTGCCAACTAGTAGGAAGAAAATTAACTGTATCCCGGACAAAACCAGGACAATTATACTGCATTGCTCCTGATCAGAGACATTGTATGAAGCTAGATACAGTGGTCCACTTCATGGATCACCTAACATTCAGTGTTTCTAAACCCAGCTTTTGCTCCTTTGCATGCATGCTTGTAACATATGATTTTCTGTCTGTGTCCCCCTTAGGATTTAGCCCTTTGTCAGTGTGGACACTAAGCATAGAGCCAAATACTCAAAGAGTACTCAGCTAGAAGTGAGTTGTGTTTTTCAGTACAAGCGGAAGCCAACAAACCCTTTCCCATGTGTTACTCGCAGTTAGGAAAATCAAATAAATAAACAAATTGGCGTCAAGTTAATGTAGTAGCACTGTAGAGTCTGATTAAGCAGAATAAGTGGGGTTTCTGCTATTAAGTTTAAAAAGTGCAGGCCTGGGGCCTAAGAATATTTTAAGATTTTCTAGGTTTTATTTATTTAATCCCTCTGTTGATTGTAGGCATGTTCTCAATCGTTATGTGTAAGACACAGAGAAATTAAGTTTATTAATGTTATCACCAAAAACCCTTCAAGACTGTAAAATCCTGTTTTCATACTGAGTATTATAGTACCATTAAAAGCTCAGGGTTTTTTAACAGATATAGTTGTGCTTCTTTCTACTAGAAAGCTCTTATCTTCCTTTTCTGTCCTGATAGGTCAAAAGATACCAGTCTTAGACTTGTCACAGGTGCTGTATTGCATATTGCCATTTCTGGGCTTCAAGCCAATGTAAATTTCAAAGTAGAGGGAAAAGTGAGTGTTTTTCAGGCAGCTTAGATGTTGGTGGCTCTTGTTTATTCTCTCATTTTATTAATTCTTGGCTATTTGAGTTATTTGTATGCTAGTTATTGGCGGAGGAAATTCCAGAAGATTTAAGGTAAAACAGGAAAGTATATGTAATAAAATTCAGTTCACAGTGATTTATAAATCATTGATACCAGGACCACATAGTTCATGACTTAGTATCTGTATGCACTGAACTGATTAAAAAAAAACGAACACCTTTACCAAAACATTCAAAACTTTCTCTTAACTTCCATTATCAGTTTAATCTTCATGACAGATGTTGTAGGCAAGCTATAATGGGAAATGATTAAAAAAATATTGGTTACTACCAAATTGGTTGAACTAAATTGGTTCTGTACATATATTTCCTTCTCAGAACCTCCATATTATTTGTCTCAGACACATTTCTGCTATGCTATTGGTGGGTATTTCAACATACTCCTTTTTTGCTTTTTTTACACACATACCAAATAATGGGATGTGTCACGGCAGGGAAGAGTAGCGTGAGGATCCTCCCCTGTAGCTGCATTTAAGTGTGAGTTATTCTCATTTCACACCTCAGTGTAAGAAAACTAATAGTCCTTTTTCTCTGCTAAGACCAGCATCTCTGATATTGGATTGTGGGTTGCCTGAGCTGGTGCAGAATGTTCATAGACAAGTATCACCCTGTTCCCTTGCAAAACAGAAGTAATTCACATTGAAATAACACATCAGTAGGACAATTTGCCTGAAGCCCGTAGAAAAAAATCTGAAATATTACTTAAAACATGGTGTTGCATTTGTGTTATCTCCCTATATTTCTATTATTCAGCCATGTAGCCTGAATTTAGCTCACTTAATGCTTTTATCACAGTTTACATTTAATTCAATGTACATGTTGCCATACTACAGAGGGGATACCTCTCTGATTCCTCTGTGAGCTCAGAACTTAGCCAAGCCTTTGATGTGGATATCTTCTGGTTACACTAGAGAATTCCACTTTCTTCCTTGGGGTCATCTAAGGGAAAAATTCAGTCAGTGCAGAGGATGATCAGCATTCAACTTGCATTTCTCAGTTACATTTCCAATAATACTCTGAGGCTTTAACCAGTGCTTAATGTTCTGGCTCCTCCTCTTAGAATATTATATTTCAGAGACTGGGATGGTATTCTTCTGAACAGTTTTGATACTGGGGCGTGCTCGGGGTTTATGCTGATTGAAGGGTGGCTGAAACAGTTGGCTCTCCAGCCAAGATATCCACTGGTGTGAGGGAACTCCTGAGTGACATAAAAACCAGTGAAGCTTTCTCAGCTTATTTAAGATAGGTGAAAAAGTGTATGGCAGGAGCACCATGGCTTGCTCGTGGCTCCTAACTAACACACTTGCACTGAGACTGCAGTGTGTCAGCTAGACAGGGTTGGTGAGTGACTGAAAGTTTACTGTAGCTTAATTTTTCCTCCTTAGCCTCCCAGAACTATGCATTCACTTCTGGGTGCTCCCATTTTTTGGCTTGAATTTATTAATGAGAGACAGTTTCAAGTTTTAAAGTCCTACAACTCATCCATAATTTCTCTTGATTCCACTGGCAGAGCCCATCATTGAGCATTTTAAACTGACTACACATCAGAATTTGCTGTCTTGGAAAGAATAGTGCTCAAACAGTAAGATCAATGCTTAATTTGTCTCATATCCATCTGAAAGCCTCGAAATCAGATAGAAATAGTGTGGTTTATGTGTAATTTTGAGTTTATATAATTCCACATTCTGGTTTTTACACACACTCATGCACAGATAAGTGCACATGAGCGTGCTTTGGTATTTCTGTCTCCTCATGCAAGAAAACCTACCAGCTTGGGCTCACAAAACCACTAAGCCATTACATTCAGTTTTAATAGGAGAATCTGATGATCCATTGTACCTTTGAGCAAGTAGGTGAGCATATGTCTGTCTCTGCAGCACTCACTGGGGTTAGACAAAGAGAAGGTGTGCTACCACAGCAGCTTTTTGTGCACATTCAGGGGCAACCTCCTGGCCAGTCAGGTGTTCCCACCTCCTAGTAGGTATCATTCAGTGGTGTATTTGATTTCCTTGTTGTGAAGAATGTGTTGTGTTTGTACTTCTTTGACAATAAGATGGTAAACTTGCACAGAACCCATCTCTCAGAGAGATGGTCATTCCAGACTGAGCTATTCTTTACTTCATTGAACAAACTATGTTTTGTCATAGTTTTCTTTTTCAGTCAATAAACAGTTCTTAAGAGAACACCTATTCTAGATCCTCCTTTAGTAGTGAGCTTATCAAGTGAAGCCTCCTGGCTATGTGAAGGATTCAGCTCTGAGTTCTTGTCTCAGAAGGAACCTCAACTTCTTTCATTCCTTAAATTACTATAATTGTGTCTTTCAGTTGCAATATTTTCATAGTAATGAAGCAATATTCTTCTTTTTTTTTTTTTTAGCTGGTTTTCTGAATTGGTTTCAAGGATTTTAAAAGTGTTTCTTGTTAAACAAGCTGGGAGGGTTGAGG
Organism: Chloroceryle aenea; assembly: GCA_013399075.1. Lineage (NCBI taxonomy): Eukaryota > Metazoa > Chordata > Aves > Coraciiformes > Cerylidae > Chloroceryle > Chloroceryle aenea. The sequence continues at coordinate 229,688 of VWZY01011036.1, forward strand.
GTTTGGTTTTGTTTTGTTTTGTTTTCCCTCCAGGTGCTAATATCAGGTGACAGCTGAAACAGTTTTGGTGATGACTGTGTCACACCTAATAGATTGATAGAGGAAGACTCATGTTTAAATGACCATTAAGTGACAAGAATCGAAAGGAAAAGACTCTTCAGTTTATAACATTTGAGATAAGCCTGTTTCTCCTTATCCATGAAAGCAAGTGCACTTTTCATTTTTATGAACTTTTTTGAGACCTGGGTGCATTTATTTAGAGGATTTTATTGAATTTGTAGAAGATTTAGCCTCTTACATGAATACCTGCCTAGTGAAAATAAGGTAAAGTAATGATGCTGAATTAATCTGTGTAAAAAAAGTAGGAAAATAATGATATTTTCAGACTTGGCCCAGATACAGCAGAAATATTTTCATTTAGTATCCAACTGCTTAGGGGGATTATTTAACTCAAATTCAGCAGTGCTAAAATCTCTTCATCGTAATTCATTACATAATAGGATTACCTTAAAAGGGAGCTAGATGGCACAGTTGGTCAATACAGTAGGGTATATTTTTTGAGATCAAGGCTTAAATCTGCCCCTGGGATGCAAATGCATCATGTTTACTGGTCTAAGTATAAGCTCAAGTAGATGTTTTTTTATACTCTGTACAATCTGGCATTACTTCATGAACTTGGCAGCCTGCTCAGTAAAGACCGAAGACTTATCTAGCAGTTTTGGACAGAAGAACATGGGCACAGCTCTTTGGAGGACCTGATTTAGCACATCTGAACTGTTCTTGACTTTAACCATTGGGGGTAGTTTTTCACTTTCCTGACTGATAGAATTTAGCAAATTCACACAATAAATTAGTAGAAAACAGAGAAGAACAATGCCACTGGAATTCATCTGAGCTACTGTGTCTAGTTGTTATTCCTAATTACAACTGAGAGAGAAAAACTGGCTTAAATAAAATTTAGTAATAAACCCCTGAGTTGCAATATTAAAGTACCCTAATTATCTCTCAAAATAAGAAAATATAAAAAAATAAATTTCTAATAACAGAAATTGTGAGTCTTTAGGATGCAGATATAATTATGGAAATCAGTTGGGAAAACCTGTTTAACTGTGCACTACATATAGTCTAATTATATTTTACTTATCCATTACTTTATTATAATTTCTGAGTGAAGTTATGTATATATTAAAATAAGTTCCATCATCTACAATAAAAAAACCACGTAGGTAAAAAAAATTGTTGTGAGAAATAATATCAATTCTAGTTTCATGTCTGCTTCCATGGTTACTAACCTATTAGTGAGCCCTGTGCTGTTACTGTCTCATGTTCCACCATTAATTACCTTGAGTATGACAGTAGACTGAAGGGTTTTTTAAGGTCCATACCTACTGAGCCTGGTTTTATCTCCCTCCCCTTCATCTTGGGAAATGCTACATACAAGATACAAAAATTCATATCTTAAAAGCACAAATGATGTCCTAAATTTAAATCACTAGAAATACCGAATATTGGAAAACAACTTTCTGGTAACACAATGCAATGAAGCAGATTTGCATTCTGTTTTCTTTACCTGGATGCCTCATGTTGTAGGCAATGGTACAGATTTTGGTAGCCACAGAAGTCCTATTATTTTCTGTAGTGTGGAAATTCTCCTAGAGTGTCTGAAAACGTGCAGTCACATGCAAAAAAGGTCACCCTCAAAACTTCATGCATTTGATTTTAGATGAAAGCTACAGAAACAGGAAAAAAATTAAACTTCTACACCCCTCTCCCCCAATTTGTGTTGCTGTATGAAAATCTATGAACATTTGGGGTTTGACTTATAGCAACCATATTTTTATGTAGTGCTATCTTTTGGGCTTTTTCTGGAATACATATTTATTTATTATTCCCCAAGTGTTGGCTTTTCATGTGTACCAGTGAAACGCCTGCCACTGTATGCGCAACAGAGGAACACAGGAAAAGTGCCTAATAATTACAAGCCAGAAAGTCAGAAGATTTAGTAAGGAATTGGGGCTGGTTTGTTTCTGGTTGGTTAATTTTAATTTATTTTATTTTTTGTATTCACTCAAATAAGTAACAAAATAATATTTAACATTTTAGTTGGCATATGATTGTTGAGTTAAGGGTGTGAGTGTGATGTTTGCCTGCCAGAGCCCCAAGGGCTTGCACTAAGCAGTTTCATGAAGTCAGAAAGCAGGTTTAGGAGTTCTGCCTCAAAGCCCAGGTAAGAGCTTGCACTGTTCAGTTTGTGTCTGCCTCAGAGCCTGGCTAAGGGCTTGCATGGAGACAGTAGTTACCTGTTTCAGAGCCCTGCTAAGGACCTGCACTAAGACACTTTAAAAATTAAGCCAGATAGGGTAACCTTTCTCCCAAAGTGCATTAAATTAGCCTATATTCCTGTCTAATTGCAAAATAGGAAGTTATCCTACATCATATCATCTAGGAGATCCAGCCATGAATCAGGGTGGCACTGTGTTCCATTGACCCTATATGATTTGTAACATATAGGCAGTGTAAAATGTCAATGATTAAAAACATTTCAAATACCAGGCAGCTTACTGTAACAACAGTTGTACAGAATTTTGGAAATTGTACTCCTTAATTATTGCAAATTTATTTTTACTGATTCTGACTTTTAAACCCCTTGTTATATATGTTTGTTTTTTTTTTCAAAATAACTCATAAATATTAACTGATCAGTGGCTTACATAGAAAGTGGTTCTTTTGGGACCATGGGAAAATAAGGATATGATGTTGATCAGAACCTGCATGTTTGTGAGGCCTCTTCATGTGGCAAAGAGCATGTACTGCATTAGAAAACGTTAATAGACAGACTATGACATTCTCCCATCCCATTAAGCCTGAAGGAGTATCAGGATTTGCCATCTGGCTCTCCATGTGCACTACTTTTGTCAGATTCACTCTTTTCCCTCAGTTTTTCATCCTCCTTTTTTTCTTGGTTTTGTTGCTACCACCAGCAGCCCTTTCATCTTTCCTCCCTTTGGAACAGAAATCTTCATTTTAGCTAGAGATGCTTTTCTCCCTTTTACTTCTGCCTGCCCACAGATGCTAATAACAGCTCCTTCTTAGGCTGATGACTAGTCTCTATAGCAATCAGGCAGCAGAAGCATTCAGCACTAAAAAGCAAGCAGATCATGGTAGCAGCCTCCAATTTTTTCTATTCTGTTTCTCTGCAGCAGCTACCACCTGCCTTCACCTCTGCAGAAATCTGTAAATGTGCTGATATTCATCTGATGGAACAGCCCAAGTGGAAGGAAACAGCATTGTATGGATTAGTTTCCTAAAGTACTAAACTGAATTAAAAGTTACCTGATTTTACTATATTTTATGAAACAAATGAAGAATCTGAAAGGTAGATAAATATTCTGCTGCTGTTCAGTATAGCTAAAATGCCTGATGGAAGTAATACATATAAGAAGAGTGACTGCTGTCATGTTAAACACAGACTGCTGGAATAGTGAATAAAATGCTACCTTTTGTATTTTGGGTAAAAATACTATAAATATTCTAATACATAGGACAACACATTCTCAGACTGAGTAAAGATGAAAATATTTAATTTCCTATTCATGAATGTCTGTGTAGTATTATAGAGAAAAGGTGAATAAGTACAATTTGTTTTTATTGCAAAGGGAAAATTTGGATACTGTATGCTGTGCAGGAAAATCAAATAAGATGTTCTGTCAGGAAGATAAAAAATAAATAGCATTAGTTCTCTAGGCTGATTCTAAGCTATCAAAAATATGTCCAGTCTAACATAGATGGCATTTAGCTATGGCACAGATGAATATTTAGTCATATTCTACAGAGACTGAAAGGATGGCTTTTGTTTTACTAGACACTCCAAGACATGATATTCAAAATGTTTCCTTTGTTTGACATCAAAAAGTACTATGATCATTTTGCCAAATATTGTGCAAACAAAATTATCATGGGATGTACCGTACTGACAGGCTTTTAGGAGATTAGTTTTGAATGAGCAAAACTTCAAGTAATTTCCTAGCTCTTTTAGTCTATTGTAGAACAGATATTGTATAATGTAATACATAACATAATAAGTGGCTTTAAAGATTTTGAATAAGGTCAGAGCACAACCTATTTTAGGGGTAATTGACAGGTGGCAACAAGTAAAGTATAAATTAAATCCCAAAGCTGTTTTTCAAGACAAAACCAAGTGTAGCTTATATTTGTTGATGAATGGACAGTATCGATGAGGCAGATGACTTAAAAACCAGCACCAAGTGTGCCATTTCATCAGAGAGTGTAACTTTGATTGTTCCTTCACAGCATCTTTGTTGGACTTGTCAAGGGATACCAAAATAGGAGATACTGTCCTTCATGAATTAATATTCATTATACTGGCATGAGTCACTTGTGGGAACATAAGGGAACCTATGTATAAAGGTTCCAGAATAATTTATTCCTCATCTTTTATAGGAATAAATTTATCCATATAAATATGATTCTGTCTGCATCTACACTGGGAGAGTCATTTGCTATGCCGAAGCTCATGTTTGGCACAGAGGTCTTCAGGCACAACAGAGATACCAAGTGAGGCAGACTTCTATCAGACTCCTAGATAGGAGAGATTAGTAAAAATGATATATTAACTCACCAAACTGAAGTGAAACTTTCCAGCACAGACAAGACCTCAAAGTATGCTCACTGTGCAGTTGATAGGGCAGTGATACCACCCTTCAAACTATCCCACTGTGTGTTCTGAGCATTGACTCTGAGACAGCAAGACGTCTAAGCACATGATAAACACACTGTGTCTATTCTTTACTTTAAAAGCATGTGATTGTAGTGTCTGTTAAATATGGGCTTATAAAATAGAACTGAGGCTGGTAAGGAAAGTTACGTGGCTTTGGAAACAAATGCAAAAGAGTAGTGTTATTTAAGCAATATTAAAAGAAACTGACAAAATAATGGAAGAAGGGGTTCTTGAAAAATAGCCAGCAGGGAATGAATAGGAGGACATATGCAGTAGGAAGAAAAAAATTGTTACTTTAAGTCAGACAAATTGTGCATCTGAATCTCAGTGTTCATTTAATGGGAAGGTAACTTTCTGGTTGATATGAGTGCAAAGAATATCTTGAGAGCATGAACTGGATGGTGAGTGATGCACTTTGTTAGGCTTCAGCAGTAAAGCCTGGAAACCACAACCATTGTAATATTTTAATAACCCATTCATTTCCATGCTGCATTCATCCAGATACCAAATGACGACAGCTAAAAACGTACATCACTGTTTCATTCTAACTCAGCAACAGCTAGAAGCTAAAGGGCAGCTGATTATAATCATTCCAGCAGAACTAAAAGAGCACACTTAGTATTTTTAATTCCATGCCCCATGATTAATATTCCATAATATTTCTTATGGAAACTACTTTCTTTTGTCACCCTTTATAATACGTGTTGTTTACAAGCTATTAAAAGAGTTATTAAGAGCTACTCATGTGTTCATAATCCAAAGCTACAAGTATCTTTGTGTATAGATTGTTTGGCTAATTCAGGTCAGCTGTCCTGGCTGTGCTGCCTCCCAGCTTCCTGTACTCCTGCACACTAGCAAAATACGGGAAGCTGGAAAGTCCTTGATTCCTTAGCAACAACTATAAACATCAGTGTATTATCAGCTTTGCTAAGAAGGAAAGACAATTAGCTCTATCCCACCCAAAACCAGGCCAACATGCAAGTTAGAGTAGACTATCAATTAATATTGCCTCAGCACTTGCTATAAAATGTCAGTTTTTTGTTGAAACAAAATAAAAGCTATTCTAACCCTTCCAGATTATTTTTGTTAGTTTTTTGTTTGGTTTGTTTTTTTTTCAGCTGGAAATATTTGGAAATAGCATAGCTATTAACTCATTTTTCAGCCAAAGTTATTAACCCAAGTATGGTTTATCAGTCTATTCTAGATTAATGCAAAGAGCCTAATTTTTTCTGTATGTGTGTATTCTTATATAAATATGCGTAAAAACAAGCTGGGTACTTGTCAGAAGTTCAACACAAGTTGCACATTTTATATTATTGCATGGTGAAATAAACCAGATGTCCAGATAGGCATACAGGGGAGATAACTGCATATCTTCTTGCTATGTCACACTCACAGGGCAAATACTGTATGCCATAAATATTGTTCAGATATGTCTGCAATTTTTTCTTTATAAGAAAACAAATGAATGGTTTCAAATACAGTCAAAAGAACAAGTGTTATGTTGTGTTGCTTTATGATCTGTGCTCTATGTAATACACTCTTGACCTTTCAAGGCATGGCTTTCTTCTTTCAAATGTAGTTTCTTTTTTTATGAATCTAGATATCTATGGGTCAAGGAGGAAAGCAATGGAGTATTGTAGTAAATTGACCAGAATACAACAATGCCACTGTCCCCACAATTGAATCAGAGTTCTGCAAAATATGCCTTGTACTAAAATAGCTGAAGACTGTGTTTTGCTTCAAGGGGTTAGAAGCTGGATTTTCACAGGGAGAAGGTTAAGTTCTAACTGTTCTTTTCCAAGTATACACAATGATAACAGCCAGCGAATATTAAAGCATGACAATAATTTTAGCACAGAACTTTTAATGTTTGTGAAGCAGATTCACAGAAAAAAGTTTCTTTATACAAGGAAAAATATTGAAATACAAGATCATTGTGATAAAGTCTGTCAGTGTTTTCTTCACTTACTTTTCTAGAAAACTGAGATTGTTTTGCATAAAAAAAAAAATAAAAGAAGATGGGAATCATGATAATGACTGTCAATTAAATAATTGTCAGTCTTCAGAGAGAAAGAGGAAAGTTTCACTACTTTGGTGTCTTCTGCTGCTGCTTTGGCATCTTTTGACCTGTTGGAATATGAGGATTAACGTGCAGATACTGTTTCAGTGCTTTACTTGTGGAGTTTGCTAAATGGTCGTATTGTAAAAAGCTTCACATTAGTTTTTCCTTGGATGTATAAATTAAGAATTTGAGGGAACTTTCAAAGAAAAATTAGAGAAACAGTTATTCTGGTTAGGAAAACACAGCTCTTGAATTTGTAGTCTTCTTTTTCGTTATTCATCAGGACTGGAAGATAAGTTTCGTTCCTGATGTTGAATTACTCTAACTGATGGAAGCTAGTTTCCTTTAGGTAAACATTAGAAAAGTTGGTCAGGTAAGCATTTATTATTTGACTTCAGTGCTGAGCATGATTTATATATGGAAGTTGTTTTTTTTTCTAAAAGATGTGATGCCTTGTTCCCCTTAAGTACCCATAAAGTTGCAAATGAGATTATTGATTGTGATATTGATCAGCTCAGTGATGGTGCTGAGACATCCTAAACTTAGTTACTAATAATTCATTCCTGTCTCTCTCCTTTTACTACTTTCTCACAGATATGCAATATACATGTAAGTGTATTGTATTTAGTGGTGTTCTTTGTCCATGTGTAAACATAGCACTAAGGACAAATGAGAGAATGTGAATCCTCATCCAGTATCCATTTCTTTACTCCCTGCCTCCCATCAATTTCAAATGCAATTTTCTTCATAACCAATGAAAGGGAAGGAAACAGAGAGCAAGAAGAAGCAAAAGTCGTGATACCCTCATTCTCTGTAGTTTTTTCAAGTAAATGTCTTTAATTTTTGTTTATATTGCATTTGCGTAATTAGTCCTTATGTGTTTGTAATACCTAGGCTGTATTATGAAAAGAGGCCACTATTTAAAGTTAACAGAAAGAGAAGAAAAAAGAAAAGTTTTTTATCAACATTACTTACGCTGATCCACAAAACAACTTCCTCTTGTTAATTAATTGTTACTGGTGTAGGATTGGGTACACTGGAGCCATTATCAGTACAGAAACATCACCCTACATACAGCTGTAGTATCCAAATGCTTTTTTATGGCAATAGCCTAAGGCTTTCTCTATCAATGAACATTACCACTTTACCCATAACTGGTAGAGTTTAAGGAGTCTGCACGTCTATATCCTGCCCAGTTAGGACACACACACCCCATCATTTAATTAATTTACACTGCTATATCCCATACAGGAAGATAGTCACATAAAAGGGTAAAGTAATTTGGCAGAAAATAAACCTTCTTGTGTTCCAGCTTGTCCTCAGGTATCATAGGGGCCGGGGACAGCTAGGCTTAGATTCTGAGTGATGTCCAATTTGGCACTATTAGTCTGGTCACGTTCAGTATATCTGAACTCTCATGGCCCCAGATTGACTAAGAGCACTGCACTCCCCATCTAGTCATGCTTCATGGTTTCATACAGCCAGTAAGGAGCTGGTGGTACCCAATGAGATTCTCTTGTGACTACTGTCCTGGTTTGAGTGAGAACAGAACTAATCCTGTTCAGTGATTTTGCTTTTCATCTCAGTTCTTCTAGCTAACTGCACTTTCTGAAGTTAGCAGCCTGTTTTCACAGGAAGTGTNCAACATTACTAGTGAAGTTTATTGAAACCAAAAGAAGTACAGTTTCTTATGGGTTGCCAGTGATAAATTCACTGTCTGCAAAGCATGTGCAGATCTACAAAAAGCTTTATATTAAAGAGCAGCTCAGTAAAGTTTCACAGGGAAGTACTTGGAAAGTACAGATCTTACCCAAAGGTGTGAGATGGTGTGGGAAGCAAGGTTCAGTCAACTGATTCCAGGAGTCGGAGATGATCAGCCATAGTATCTGCCCTGATTTGTCCATGATGATGTCTTCCCTGACATTCCCTCTTTCTTAAACCGTTTTTATATTATTTTTCACCTTCAATGTGGAGCTTGAGTGGCTCTGGTCATAAATACCTTTATTATGATTGGTGTAAATTTCTCTTGCTTTTAAAGCTATAACTGAAGAAAATTGCCCAGGGAACCACTGTGGAATGGATTCCTTGCATACCAGTTGCACTCCACCCTCAAAGTTTCTTTAATACCTTTCCTTGATGTGTGAATGATGTTGTACCTTTAATATGATTTTAANTGTGGAGCTTGAGTGGCTCTGGTCATAAATACCTTTATTATGATTGGTGTAAATTTCTCTTGCTTTTAAAGCTATAACTGAAGAAAATTGCCCAGGGAACCACTGTGGAATGGATTCCTTGCATACCAGTTGCACTCCACCCTCAAAGTTTCTTTAATACCTTTCCTTGATGTGTGAATGATGTTGTACCTTTAATATGATTTTAATTTCTAACTCACCTTCAGTCATGATTCAACAATGATATATAAGCCATATTATTACAGCCTACCAATGCAAGGTTTAACTAAATTCACATTAGCAGTTGTGCCAGCATAGTTATTTTTCCAGAATAGTTGCATTCTATGTACAATCTAAGTGACAAAAAATTACACCATGTCGTGTAGGTCAGTGCAGTCACTGAAATACGACAATATTTTCCTACTTCTGTAAGCTTCCAGATCTTCCTTTCCCTCTTCCTGAGAAGTTTTGTCCCAATGAGCATGCTTATGCCAGCCCAAGTCCCCTCAAGTGCCATGGTGTAGTTTAATAGCTGAGCATATAGAAGAAAGGGAAACAAATTTTCTATCTCAAGAAAGCAGAGAATATGACTGAATTAAAACTAGGAGCTGTCAGAAGGGAAGGAAGATACCTTCTGAAACATTTTAAAATTGGATGTAGAAATACACTATGCTCTGGTTCTGAATGTCACTTCCATTTTGGCTGTTTTGATGGCTCATATATTTGATAAAATTCAGAATTCATATCATGTCAGAGGACTGAGTTTTGCTGTTTTCTTTTAGGTTCACTTGTCCCAGTGTGTCCAGCTGAATCATTCAAATTTGTGTTGAAGCCTACCAGACAGGTGACAGGAAGTTTATGAGCTGAGAGGAGACCTGTACTAGCAATTCATAGGCAGTGTGAGCAGCTCACTGTACCTACAGGTCACATTATTTATTGATTTTATTTAAAATGTTGTTCCATAGAAATAACCCTATAAGGTGCACAACAGATTTTCTTAGGTCTTGAGCAGATATCAGTATGATACAAATAAAAGTGATACAACAGCAGTGTTTCATCCCACTGCAAAGTTATCAATATTAACAAATATTTTACTTTTTCTAAAGAAACGTACATATTGCAGTCTTCAAAAAACAAACAGTGGATAAATTTATGCTTTTATTCCTACGTAGGAGAAAGACAGACTGCCACCAAACAGACTGAAAAGCACCTGGGGAGATGAAAAGCTAAAATGACTTCGGTTTGTTACTGTTGGACCAAGTACTGCACCTTTTATAATATTTTCTTCACTTTTAATTCTAAATGCTCTGTAAAAAATATGGCAATACTGAACATAGATATTAGCTTCCAGAGGTACCAAGATCTCTGATAGCCAGGGTGCTGCATTTGGCTAGGATAGGGTTAATTATCAACAGCAGCTGCTGGCCCAAGCAGCTGAGAGGGCCCATAGCTGAGATAAACAACCAGACCAGCCAATGAGATACTTGATACTCTACTGATTTCATGCCCCTCATATAAGGGCAGGGCTGGGCCAGGGAGGAGCCACCTGTTTTCAACTTGGTTTGGCTTTGGTACGGGGAAAGTGGTGTCTCAGGTACTGATAGAGGAGCCTTGTGATATTTGTCACTCACTTGGTATGTTATTTCATTTATATTGTTACTATTATGATTGTTTTCTTCTTTCTTTGTGTTGTTTTATTAAACTGTCCTTATCTTCCACCTCTTTCTTCCATGCAATTCTCCTTCCTATTCCATAGAAGAGGCTGTAGAATGTAGGGGAAAGAGGTAGGGGTGGCTTTGTCATGTTTAGCTGCCAGCAGAGATTAAGCTATGATGGATAGCGCTGCTGAATTTTGCTGAAGCCTCTTAGAAGATGTTGTTTCCAACCTTTCATCTTCATCCTTTGAGGAAGCTACCTTCTGTGTAGTAAAGCTGACAGAAGTAGCTTCTACTGTTGCTGCTTTTTGGTGTGGTCAGTAAAGATACTAGGCTTTGAACTGGAGTGGCTGAGGCACACAAATGTTTGTGGTGTTTTGTTTTGGGTTGTTTTTATTTTTTTAACTAAATCTGCCATGAGTAGTAGCTTCAGCCAAAGGGTTGAGAATTAAAAAGCCGGAGAAATACTGGTTTTTGAATTCTCATGCTTTCTGGCTTCAGAGATGAGAGTCAATGTAACTGAGTGTCAAAAACTATAAAATGCATAAATTTTCTGATTTAGAGTTGGCAGATGACTATGTTATCTCCTGACATGATGTGAGGTGGGCTAGAGAATGTGGGCATGTCACCCAGTCGTGGCTTTAGGTTGATGAGGGGAGAAAATAGCCCCTGGCAGAAAGCCAGTAACTAAAACTAAGCTCCTTGAGCTGCATTTTGATATTCAGATCAAGGAATGCAAATAGTGGAGTTGTACCATCTTAGATTTTAAGTGGTAATGGATTAATATAGAGATTAAATTTCTCCTGATGTCAGTCCAGAGAAAAGTAATCCTAATCAGGACTTTTGTCTTTAACACACTGATTTGCTGCACCAACTCAGTACTTGTTTGCAAATGAGTACTGTAACAGTAGGCCTAATTGTGGTTATAACAGTGCTGTTAGCCTCAGCATAAATTATTTGTTCTTATGTGGCTCTCCAGTTTTCTCTCATTACGAATTTTTAAATGACTTGGTGTGAGCATGGTGGTGAATAGGATTTACTTGGTGGTTTTTTGGTGGGTTTTGGGTTTGTTTTTTGTGTTTGGGTTTTTTTATTTGTTTGTTTGTTTGGTTTTGGGGGTTGTGTTTGTTTGTTTGTTTTTTAATTTTCTTGTATGGGCAAAGGAAATAAAGAATACCAAATAACCAGGCAAAAAAATATAAAGCATAGATACAGCGTATTGCTACCCAAAATGTGATCAGGTGTTGATAATTGTAGTGGTAGGCTTAGAAATGAGAGAAAATCTCATGCAAATATGTTCTTTGTAGGCTGCATACATTATACATTTTAAATATATGTATATACATGAATATATAACTGAGATGGCTGTACATGTGGTATACTTCATGAGTCAGAAAAGGAGATTAAGGTTAAATGTGTATTTAGAAGTGGGGGTTTAGAAACTCTTGCTTTCCTTACATTCAAATTCAGATGTTTTGAGAAGTTAAATAGGATTCAGTTGTTTGAGGATTACTTTGTGTATGGCTTGGATTTAAATCACAGGGCATTTCAGATCAGCTACTGTGTTCAAAGCGGCTGCTGTTAAAGGATTTATACACAATATTGCTTCCAGGGTATTAGTATAGCAGGTTGTCTTCCAGATGAATTTGAAGTGGAATATAGATTTTTATATTCTCTTTGTCTAATGTGTATTTTTTTAAGCAATCTTGATCTGCTATTTAAAGGTATTAACTGGTTCAAAATCATTGGCATTCTTTAGAGTTTTTTAAATAGAGGGGCATAAAGTTAAACTATGTGAAACCATGCTTTCTGTGTAATTACAAAAGAGGAAAAATTAAGTTTTTAGAGTGAAAGTAGTACTTCAACTCTTGCATTCAGTGCTTCAGTTCCTAAAGAAACCTGCAGATGATATTTCACTGAGTGTAATGTTAGTGTCTTGGATTATCATTATGTAGCATTTCTCTATCACGATGAAAGGAACATAGAGTATTTATAAGGAGAAAAAAAGAGAAGATTTTTGGTAAGCTTTTTAAGCAAAGTTAAAAGAAAATTAAATATGCCTACAGTATTTCACCCACAAACAGATGGCCAAACATAACAAATCAATAGTATGTAAATAACAGTGTTAAGAAGATCTGTTGAAATACATGAAAAATGACTGGTTTCTTGGCTGTTTCATACAGACTAAACCTTCATGGAGAAGAGTAGGATATGTTTTTCTTTCAGAGAGACAGATGTAGTGGCTCTGTAAGTGCCATCTTAATTTATA
>VWZY01011036.1:242628-269041 GCA_013399075.1 Chloroceryle aenea
TTTTTTTGTCTTTCTGGAAGTCCACTGCAGAATCAACAGATATGTCCTTTAGGACTTGTAAAGGTGGTACCTAAGAAATAATGCAGTGCTGGAAGTTCTGAAAGACAAAGGCATCAGAGGGAAATGTTCTGTTTTCACTGGGGTTGTGAGTCTTCCACCTGCATAAGTCTATGATGAAGAACTTTCCTGGGAACTTAGGAAAATCTGAGTGCAATTGTTACAGGAAGCAGACTGTGAAATAGCGAAATACTTGTTCTCTGACATGCAATCATTAGGGCATTGATACAAATGTGAGTCTTCCTATTTAAATCTACAAGAAAAGCATTGGTCCAGATCGTATCTTAATGTGATGTTCCTGGAAGTACAATTTATTCAGTACTCTCAAGATGTGTAGTCATTTTTCAGGTGTGTTGCAAATAGTGTCTCTAGTATTTTAAGACCTGTTTTGCCCCTAAAATACTTTAACTGTGTTTGCTCATTCAAATGACAATTATGTGGGATTTGGTTGTAATTTTAAAAAACAAATGTGCAAGTGACTTGACTTATCTCAGGCTATTGATTTTAAATCCTCCTCTGGCAGTGGCTTCCCTTCTGTGGAATGTGAATGGTGATGTTTGGTTTTTTTTTTAACTTCCCTACTCTAGTAAAGTTTTTTTGAGTTCATTGGATTAAGAACTTTTGCCTGGCCTTGGCTCTGTACAGCATTATACAAAGTAGAAGTGAAACATGACAGAATATGAAGTGGGCATAGAGAACCCAGTTTTAAATTGAGAGTCTACTGCTTATTTTTTTAGAGTAATCAGAAAAATGTCTTCTGAAAAGAATAAGATATGATAAGAGTATTGTTAATCTATAGATTTACTAATGAGTCAGTAATTAAGAGCACTAAGTGGTTGATCCTTGAGAAGTCTACCAGTTTAAAAAGATGACTTTTTTTGCAATTGACCTGAAAATATTTCTGAATATTCTGTAAAATCAAAGTTGATGAAATATGTTAACAGTTCTGGTGTAAAGAATATTTTAATATTTCCCCCCCCTTTGTTATCAATTAAATGAGATTTTTCTGAAGCCCTTGAATATTATTTAGGGAAATCTCCAACCAGGAATAAATACTTGTAACATGTCCTTTCCTAAAACAGAGTAAAATAGCCCAATAGTCATGAGTGACGCCACTTTTTAAAAAATATTTTCTTGATATTATACATCTTCATTAAAAATGTGTCATAATAAGTGGGTTTTTTTGTTGACTATGCCATGCCTTTTTAAAAGGCAGTTTTCTAGCTTTGTAGTTACACAGTTACGTCAATGATGTAAATGATTTCAGTAACCAACAGAAACCTAAACTCTCCTGAACCTCTCCATTCAGAGGATGGAGCTGAAAGGGATCTGTTAAGATCTTTAAACAGTCTTTATTTAACTCTGTAGTACGTAATTGGGGTTGGAGAAAATGGAAAAGATGTAAAAAACAAAACAAACAAACAAAAACATAAAACAAACCCCACAGACAACAAAAACAAAACAAACAAAAGATGGGGGGGGGTGTGATCATACTTTTCCCCACCTGTTATCATACAGACATTTTATTTTATAGAAGTCAGCTAAGGGAAAGTTTAGGTTAAGAATTATAAATTTATTAAGCAGGAAGAGTATTTAACGAAGCCATTGAGAAAGAGCAGGTATGTCTGGACAGATCACAGAAAGAAGGATTATCTCTAAGCATGCTAAATTGTCTGTTCTCCCAGGAGAATGCTGGTTCCTGAAATTACAATGAAACACTCTTCATGTTTTTCTTATCCTCCTCTCTCCTAGTAATCACACTGTTTTCTAGAGGATGTAATGCCTCCTGAAATTGCTATTCTGTCAGTGTTACCACTCTTAATATGAAAACATTTCATCTAGTACAGTATTACTGTGAAAGTATGCAGGTCAGTAGCCATAAAGATGTAATTGAGTTTCTCATGTAAACAGAAGAGCAATACAATGAATAAGAATAATGTTTTGAAATAGGCAATGAAGAACACTTTCAAAGTGGTGTGAAGCCATAACAAATATATTTATACTCTTGTCTCAGTTTTGATGCCGCATAGCTTCATTGCTAAATTTGATTCAAACTTTCTTTAGCTCCTTCATCTCTGTGATGGAATTAGGTGAGACTTTCTCTTGCTTCCATTCTCTCTTCATGCTTTTCCAGCCTTCCTTGTAGAGAGTTGAAAATGTGTTAGATCATTAATATGACTAACCTCAAAGCACTTGCCCAATAAATGTTGCTAGCTCTAGGAAGATAGACAATTTCCCCCTATATTTTCTGAATGTGTATAGTAAACTCTGAATTCTGTTGCTATGAAGTGCTCTCCCATTGCCTCACTGTTTGACTTTCCTGTGTGAAACTTAAATTAACTCCCAACACAACCACAGTCTGGGAGCAGAAATTGTTTTGCCCAGCCAAGTGTAATCATCTGGGTTCATGAAAAGGATGTTGGATGCTTACTGAAAAAGAGCAAAGCTAGTGGTAGGAAAACTGAATTAACATAAACATCAGCTCAGCACAACAGTTTCATAATGAAAATAGCTGATAAGATTTAAAGTGCAAAGTGTACAATGCCAATCTGGATATATTCATTTTACATGAAAAGAAACAGAAACATTACAATAACTTATTACTTGGACAATTTAATGAGGAATGTTTTCTGGTGACAAGCTCCTTAATAAGATCAGGCAGTCAGAACTGAGTATGCTTAGAGAGTAAATGGTAGTTTCTATTCCTGTGGGTTCAGTTTAAAATTCTCTCGTTTTTCGGCAAATGGGAAAATGAGTAACCATACAGTCACAGTTGTGAAACATTTCCCACTCTTGCCTTTGTTTTTTTAGCAACTTGGATCAGTATCCTATTGCAGAATCAATTTACAGCTTGCTCAATTTTTAATTAGATGAGCAATTATTTAGTTTTTTTAAGAGATTTGGGGTTCTTGATTGTTGTCTTTTAGTGCTGACTTCTTGTTTTAATCTTTCTTCTTTTTTCTTCTTTTTAAAGACTTTTTGAAGTTCAATATCTGGCCTTGTAGCATTGTATGTACTGTTAATAAAGTTCCCCTTGTACTCCAGCTCCACTTACATTTTGGTGTCCCAGTGCATGATTCCTCGTGAGTATCTTCAGTCATGTGGAAATACCTATGCCACCAGATAGCTGACTTCAGAAAATGTGGCTTAACATCAAACTCTATACATTAATGAAGAGGGATCTATGATGTTCTATTAACAATAACACATTTATTCATTCCATAATAGTGTTTAGGAAGTTCTCAGTGCTGAACTTGCTAGAAACTCTTGTCATAATAGTCTATAAGATGTTTAATTTTTCTGAGTTACTCTTTGGATTCTATTTAGAAGCTGTTTTCATGTTGTCCTAGAAAGACTCAGTTTTCAGATATTAGCAGTTTTTATTTAGCTGAATTACACCACCCATAGTGTGAGTGGCACATTCCAGACATGAAACGATACATCTTTGGCTCAGAGTTTATGATCTATATTACTGAATCAATGGAGTTATGCCAGGTTATGCCATCTGAAGACTTGGCCCTCAGAAGTATGGAATATTCTGTTTTCAAGGACCATTACTCAAATAGAATAACCTAGTCATGCTAAAGGCCAAATGTCTGTTGTGCCAAACTTTGGTACAGAAATTTATTTTCTCTAATAATTGTGATGGAAAGCAAAAATGCAGGTGAATGAGTAGTATACAATTTCTGTAGCTTTTTTTCTTACTTCTTAAGGTCTTGTGACAAGATGTGACTTTCAAAATGGAGAATGGTTTTGTTTGCTTAGAATGCCCATGTTAAAATTTCTAATTTTAATGATGGTTATTTGGATGCTGTTTTTAGATAGCCTGATGTCTAAATTTTGATTGACCAGAATTTACAGCAAAGTTAAAATAGAGGCTTAATGAGCTATGTTTGGCATTGCAAAGTCAAAACAAAGCAGAAAGGTTTCTTCAGTTTCCATTTATACTCCATTAACACACAGAACAGCGAAGTACACTTCTGGTGATTTATAACTTGCACAGATGACATTGAGCAAAGATGTTCGTGGATGATAAAGGTTTTCTGGGACTTTACAATGAATGAAACATGTTACGCTTGTTAGTGATGTAGGTTAACTAAAAGTATAATGTGAATAAATTCTGGCCTATTGTATATATGGGTAAAAATAGATTGGAATATAAAGCATTATTATTTATGTAGACGTTATTATTACCAATATACAATGAAAGGTCTAGAGATGACCTAAAATCCCAGTTTTAGGGATGACCTGAAAAGCCTGCTTTTTCTCAAACAGTGGTAACAATTGTTTTAAGTCACAGAGACCGCTCAGGTGGCCAGTTGCACTCAAAGTTCTCCTTTTCCATCTACTCAGAAAATACTAATACCTTGCTTGAGAAACTCCTCCTTGCAGGTGTTCAGCCTGTGTGCCCAAGTCATTTTACTGCCTCATGCCAGGCCACATTGCTGCAACTTTGAAAGTTAATTAAAGCTAATCCATAGAGTTACAATCTGCCTTGCTTTGAGTGCTACCAAAACACTTGTGCCAGCATTTACAGAAAGGCAGCCAAATATGTTGAGCCCAGGGAGAATGAACCTTTCAGACTGTGCGTGTGAGGGAGTGTATTTTTTTATGAAGTGTTTTATTGGGAGGGAGATGATCTTTGAAATGATGGCAGTAGTAGTAAATTTATCAGATGTTAGCAAATACTTTTGCGTTATGTATTTAAGATGAACTAATGGATGATATCTAAGATTATTTTAATGCAGCCTTTATTTTATTCAATACAGTGTGTACTGTATGTTTGCTAGTTGTTACCTAAATGAGTGATTAAGAATGTGCTGAGTATTGTAATCTCACTTTTAATCAGACACTCGGATAACTAAGAAAGGATGGCATAGGATGTTAAGAAGTGAGAAAATAAAATGGGAACAGTTAGAGGAATTTAACCAAACTGGCAATATACTGGGATGGAGTAAGTTGTCCATCTGTATCTCCTATCACGCATACTCTTACTGAGCTGTCTGTCAGCTGCTTAAAGCACAAAATGAGGATATAGTTCCCTCACAACACAATGACAGTTTAAGTAGTTTCTTTCCATGACCATATCTTCTATTGCCAAGTCCCTGAAAATTGCTTGTGAGGGTGTGAAGTGCATCAAATCGGATCAGGGAACTGATTTAGATTAAAAATCAAGTTTCCTCCTCACTTTCACTTTTTTATCCCATTTCATTCCCTGGTCTGGGCCAACAGCTGTATTAACACAGCACAGTGCAGAGTGGGAGCAGGAAGGAGCTAGCAGCAATGAGAGACAGGACGTGGCTGCTCCTAGCTGGATTTGTTATCCAAAATTTCTTCTTGTTCAAGTATGACTGGCACACTGAATATCTAAGGTCTCGATTGCCATCAGAAGAGGGAGGAAAATTTCTGGAGATTTGAACAGGTCTGCAGGTGCAATTGGAGAGACCAGATTGATAGGGATCAATCACATGAAGTACCTTTTCAAAGTATCTGAGATGTATTGTATGAAACTTGTTTTAAACTAATCCTCATAGGAAATGTAAAATTTGTTTGAAGTAGATGGAGGAAGTTGCACTGAATTAGGACTGAATTTTCCTATCTTTGTGTTTCCCAACTAATTAGGAGTTAAAGTACTGTCTGTTGTTGGAAGATCCCTTCAAGCATACACAAAGTAGATCTCCAGGGAGCTGAAGTTTCCTCTGTTTTTCAGGTGACCCTTTTCCTATAGAAGGGTGCAACTTTCATTGAATTGATGAGTTGATCCAATTGTTCACTCTTTTCTGTCACAACTAATACATTTTTTACAGGATCTTGTATTAGTGTATAGTTTATTTCTAATAAAGAGGTGATCTTCTGTTTGAATCATTCATAAGCCTGTTATTAACTATTTCAGAAGTACTAAAACCTGATAGTTCAAGTAAGATATTTAAAGATCAATGCATTCAGTGTGCTATTCATGTTGGGCGGTTTAGTTTTTTTAGCATGGTCCTTGTAAGTTCTTGTAAATGGTAGTTGGAAATCTGAATGACTAAAGTTTGTTTTGTTTTGTGTTTTTTTTTTTCCCGTAGTAATTCACCACTGTTGCAAATCATGGTCTAAATTATTTGTTTGAAATTATTTATCTGTAAATCGGGGTACTTGTTTGTGCAATATATACACACATATGTGTGTTATATGTATCTGCCATTATAGTATTATCTGAGTGCAAAGAGGCTTTTGGAATATTTCAGATTAATGCTTAAACTGCATAAGTCTGAATGTGTTTGAGCCAAAATAACTCTACCATATTTGTTAGCCTGTATCAATTGCACTGTGTTGTTACTACTCAGTTAAGTATTTAACTTGCCTACTCATTGATCCCATCTATTTATACAGAGCTGTGCTCATTTTTAAATTCAATTTCCCTAGGGAGAATACAAATATTGCTAATTTTGTTTGTGAGCCATATGTTCAAGAGCCTCTAATACTTCACTATTTCAACTTTCTTTGCCTTTTTCTGCTTTTATAATATTCCAGAAATACACTAGTACAGTCTAAATAGGGGACTGTGAATATATCACTAAATTGTCTCATGCAATGTAATTTTATCATGAGCCCACACTTACTTAGTTTTATCCTAGTATCTCCTGTTGCTCAGTTCTCTTTACATATGTTTTGTGAGTTAGCTTTTACAAGAGTGTTACTGTTCAATAGAACTATTTTATGTTTGGGTTTTGTTTTGGGCTTTTCTAAGGTGGCTCTGGTCACGAGAATATAGTAGAAGTATCTTCATTGAATGCTGTCTCTCTTTTCTTTATGTAATATTCAGTTTGGCTCTGTCTTGTGGTTATGTACTCATTTCCTTGACTGGTCCCCATTCTTCTGTTTGGTTATGATGAGGAAGTAGAGCCTTTGGGGATCAGAGTAAGAGCAAGTGAGACCTCAGGAGCAAATGAACATGAGTGGCAAATAATATATATATAACCCTATAACAATTTAAGCCTGCTAGCAGTGTGGGAAGGCTGCAATAGTTGCTTCAGGGAAAACAGAGTGAAGAGGTGAAAGTGGCCTTGCTTCACAAAAGAGAGGATAAGTAGAACTGAATGGGAGAAGAAATGAGAGAGACAATCTGTCTTGTCTTGGCTTTACCTTGAGTATATTTGCCATGTGTGTGTTAATTATCAATTTATTTAGCTGGGGAAATAACCAAAATTACCGAATTGCAACTTCAAGTTTTGTTGTCTACAGATTTTAATTGATGCTTAAGTTTCAGAGTGAGATGTCCAGTTCACATTTTAAATATAAATACAAATACAGCTTCCTCAGACACATACAAGATGCTTGTCGCAGCTGCCATTAATGCTGTAGTTCAGCAAAACACTTAAGCAGTTGTTGGACTTGAAGCACAGTTGCAATTACAGTGATGTGGATCTTTTGCAGAATGGTTACAATAGATTTGGATGCCTGTCTACAACTGACATTTCAGTGTTCCTCTCCTTTGCTATCTAAACTATGTTTCTGTAACCACTGGATTTCCTATATGAGATATTGATGTTTCTAATGTAAAATATTTACTGTGCAGATCACATTTCCTTTCTGTTCAAGTGTTTTCTGGCCTATAAACTTGGGATGCAGGATGGATGGTCTTCATTTCTTGTTCCCCTGGAACACTGTGCCCTTAAATACAAAGATATGGTTGCCATCTTGGAGGAAATTTATTGGGTACTAGCTGTGACAACACATTTTTACTTCCAGACAATACTCTGCCTTATAATTATTTTTGGCACCTTACTCCCCCCAACCCCATATTGCTTTATATTTTAAATCTTGTGTTTTAGATAAGTTATTACTCTCAAGGTTCATCTCAGACTTCCATGATGTATCGCATATCAGTAAATATCGATACTGACTTGATGTATTTTGGCAAGTATTTGTTCCAGCATGAGGTAGGGGAAAGCAATATCAAAATTCTGAGTCCTGTGGGTCCCTGTGGAACAGCTGCATCAAGTTATTCACATTATTTAGGACTGAAGCAAAAGCTACTTTCTGCTTATTCTTATGTCTGTGGTTTGTCCCCTACTCAATGTCATGATAGCTTCCCTCTAGACAAACCATTGTGCAGTTGTCAATCAGATTGAAGATCATAGACCTTTTTGTAATAACTTGAGATTGTTAGATACCTTTTGATGATGCTATATTTCACTGAACATGTGGTCATCCTGAAGTGGAAATGCTTCAGAATTACTGGATTTTGTTTCAATTCAAAGTAAATTTTATCTTATAAATTCTAAAGTTCTTAAAAAGCAGTGTCTTGGAGTTGATAAAGCAGTTGCATGATTCACAGCTAGTATCAATTTTGTTTGTTTTTTTTTCTTCATCAATAATTCTCTGTTCCTTGGATAGGATGATTTTTCTTCAACTTCACAACTAGGTGCAAGTCCATGCTTTTGATTCTTGAATTCAGCATCACTGACAGATTCAGAGGATAAAACAAAAACCTCCAGAAGAAAGTTTTGGGGCATTGAAAAATACTATTTTAACATTAAATTATGTTATTGGGTGAAATATTTTAAAGTAATGGTCATGTCCACTTAAAATACACTGAAAACATGAGATCAGTGATATCTTAAATAGGGCTTTTGGATCAAAATGCTTGTGAAACAAGACAAAAGTGAGTCAGACAGACTAACTGCAACATAGAACACAATTTGTTTTAAATCAGTCAGATAATTGTAATGATGACATTATCATTATGTTAAATAAAGTCCAAATATGGATAATACAACTGATCAGTGTCATCACCACTCAAAAGAAATAGCACTTCTCTAATGTAATGCAACACACTTGTGCCTGATGCTTTTCTGCAGGTAAATGATGTTGTCTGATTCTTTTTTTTGGTGCTCATTTTGACTATTTTGTGCATGATTATTGATTTTTTTTAAAAATTGCTTATTTTGTTCTTTACTGTTTTGATGATCTCACATTCACCTGATGCTTTCACATTCACTTATACAAACTGCAGGGCTGTAGGTCTGGTTATACATAGGATAAAGTTTTAAAACTTCATTTTAGTTTTTCAAAGATTCAGAGGAGGTCACAGAGCCATTTGAAGGCAATAGGCTGTGTAGACTCTCAGCCCCTCAGCAAATCAAAATCTTAATGATCCTCAACTCCTTTGTGAACTTAACTGTGTTTAAAAGTGGAGTTAGAATGCTTATGCCAACTGAAAAAAAAAAAAAGCATGCTGTATAAACACAATGTAAATTTTAAATGGACATTTTCTACTTTTTAAGATGCATTTCTATAGTGTTTTTTCTTTTAAAATCAAAATATGACTTTAAAAATTAATTTATTACTTTAAACTTTGTTTTTCATCATTCAAGTAATAACTGTAGTTAACTACATTACAATATTTTGATAATTGTTTACAAAATTGTCCTGGTTTAGGGTCAGGGCATCACCTAAGACCCAACAGATGCTCTCTGTTAATCCCCCTCCCTCCCTATAGGGCAAGAGAAAAGGAATAAGGGAGAGAGACTTAGTGAATGCTTAATAATAATAAACAACTAGACTATGTACAAATCTATACAAAACCAGTANAACATTAAAGAGAGATCTTTCCTTCTTAAACAATGGGAAAGACTGCACCAAATTTTTTATCATTTTATTCCTGAAAATAGGTATTTAAGAAGATATAGTATATACTGGTTTGTATTCCAATGGTGGTATTGTTTTAAAATCTTGTATTTAATTTATGAAAATATTATTATATACAGCTTAAGACACCTTCTCAGCTACTGTGTTCCTGGGCTGTGTTTAATTTGAGTATGTAGGACATATGATGTAATGACTTTAAATGTCTCTCTTGTGTGCGAAGTAGTGCCAGATATTGAATTTATGCTCATGAACCTAATTTTTATTGAAGAAAATCATTTATATTAATTCAGTAAAGACTAATGGGCCTATTAAAATCAGTTGTTTTCAAAAATGTATATTTATTACCATAAATATCCTTGCTTTCTCCAGAAGAGGAAAGTTCAAGGTCTTATTTTTCTCCACACAAAGAGTCTTGGCTGTGAAATTGTTCACCTAACATAACACCCTAGACATGTTTTGGAGAACTATATAAAATCATTCAAATTATTTCTATTTATGGTGTAACTGAGTGCCAAAGCCTTTGAGCTTTGGATCAGCGTGAGCACAATGCAGTTTATGAAAGGGTGGTATAAATGAAAAATACCTGACTATTACACAAATGATACAGGCAGTGTTGTTCTGTATCCCGTTGTTTACTGAGCAGCAGTATGGAAAGTCTATTATACTAGTTTTACAGTTACAGATGCTGTTTCAGGACGTTCATCACGTGGTCTTGAACAAGCATGGGGAAATAACCAGTTGCTTATTACAAGGCAACAGCCCTTTCCTATCTGGGGACATTCATTTTCAAAGTAATATTGATTTTTCTATCATTATTCTCTCCTTAAGAAGCCAGTTTTAGAATTATTGTTGGTCCTTACAATTATTTGTCTTTTAACACCTGTTTAGTCTCTCAGTTTATTTTTTCATTTTTTTAAAACAAACAAGCAAATGTGTATTCCTTGAAGTGATGTGTAAGTGGCATGCTGGCCTAGGAACACAGGAAGACTAATTTTTCATGTCAGCCCCCTGTGCCATTTTTGACTTCTGCTGTCACACAACTGGTGGAATCTGTACAAAGAGGTGAGTTCTTTCAAATATTACTCAAAAGCTGTAAATCAGACAAAAACTTTCTGAATCAAAAGTTCTCTCCAATGGGTCCTTTGTTTGATTTGTGGTCACAGATGTGCCTGAGACAGATCTCAGTAAAAATTTAAGCTAGAATGGCTACCAGAATGAAATTGCAAGGCTATTTAGCAATGTTATATACAGCTTTGAGTCAAGGAGTAAGGTGATTAAAGGTTCTTGTCTGTGCCTTGATGAAAACTCACGTGGATGGATTCTCCATGCACAATATAACAGCAAACCTAAAAATTCCACAAGAGCTTGCTACTTCCCCTCAAAAATATTGGAGCTCAGTGCCTTTGTAATTCTTTTGATATAACCGTAGCCTTTGCCAGGTAACAGTACATGTATGAGCTTTGTGATGAGAGCAAACACAGTTTTGAGCAACCTGTCTGGCAGGTAGTGTTTTGTTTGAGGCTTGCTATATATATATTTGCAATTTCTTCCTTTATCCCTCTCTCTTCCAAATCTTCTCACTTCAAATTCAGAAGAGGTCATTTCTAAATATTCTCAATGGGAAAAATCCACCCCCCCACCCTCCCGGCCAAGTATAGTCACATAAATTTTAATTTTTCATAACAACAGTCTGTGAATCTGTGTCAACTAAGGCAAGTATGCATCAAAATAGGATGGAGAAAATGTTACACTGAAGTCTGTTTATTTTGTTCAGTTTTTGTTGTTGTTCTTATAATTGCCATGAATCCTGTCTTTATTTACAAGTTAAAATTTTACCTTCCAAATGTATTTACAAAACAGATATCTAGGAACTTAACAGCTTAACTTTTAAATAAATTAAATTAACTTAATTAGGATGTTCCAGTATAAGGTTTAATTTTTCCCAAAATATCCTATATGAAGTTACCCTTAATTGTAGACATGGCTTTTGTTACTTTTAGATGGTAGTTTAACTGTAGTTTGGTTTAAAAAGATGTTGTCACTCCTACATCAAAAACATAAGATAAAAGAAATGTTCTAGGAACTTAGTTTGGATATTCAAAGGACAATCTGCAATTTATGACTTATGTTCAATCCCAACCTTTTTAATTAGAAACATATTGCATCTGTTTAACATTGCTACTGTTTTGTTGCAGAAGATTTTCTGTATCAATTAATCTAGTAATATCCCTAAGCAAGCTGAAATTGTTGAAGAAGATGGAAATTGGCTGATGAATGTATTGGTCACTTTAGAGGCATGTTCAAATCTATCTTCTTGCTGTCCTGATGAATATGGAAGCCTGCCCAGTGTGTGATTGGATTTTAATGACTACAAGGTCAGGGACTTTGCAAGGTGTGAATCTGCTTGCAAGGTCACTAGTGGCAACCAGTGCATGGATCTGAAAATAAACAAGGAGCTGTCAGGGATATTAGCTTTTTGTAGAAAAAACCCTTGGGATGAAAAGGTTAATAGGTGATTGCATTGTAACTTGTTTTGAAACTTGAAATGAGCTCTAAAGCTACGTGCGTTATCCTTCATTATGCATTACATAAGAAATAGTAGTAATTTAAAATGCAGTCAATGTTTGGTTGTAATAGCAGTACCCTAGCTTATCAGAAACTTGCATTTACTGTTATATAAACTGGTCCACAAAATAAATATATGCTCCATATGAAGATCTTTTGGAGAAACAGATGAAACTACCTGGTCTAAACTTCCCACGAATGTGTAAATATATTTGCCTCCTGTAGATAACTGAGACTACTCATTACCCATAGAAATTCATGTCACATTTACAGCAATTATTTTTTATATTCTTTTCCTATTCTTCAGAAACTGTTCAAGCTGTAGAAAAAAAAAATAATTGTGAATGAGTTTGAAAGTATTAAGAAAGTTTATAAATGACTTGTCATAAAATACTTGACTTCTGATAGAATGGCACAGAAATGACTCCTGCATGAGGAAAATACAAAAAATCTTCAGTGGGGGATGAGTTCAGGGAGTTGATGACTTTCTTTTGCTAGGATAAATTAATTTACTAAGAAGAAAAATCAGAGCTGTTGAACAATTTTCACTGATGGTTTGGGGCATTGAGTAGTTTCAGGAATGGCTACCATGGTTGCAGTTTATCTCAAGCTGTTTATACCAATATAAAGCTTCATCTAACAGGCATGTTCAAATGACAATTCAACACAACAGTGTAGAATGGAGTTAACTATCAACTGTTCTCTCCTGTTGGGCAGCCTACAGGCTTAGTGACTGAAGAGTCAGGAAAAAAGTACCACAAGCACCCCACAGCTTTGTGGCAAAAATCATCTTTACTGCAGTCAAAACGGGTTCTGTAATTTCTGTGGGTTATTTCCACAGAAAGTGTATGTATGTATACATGCACACATATATATGTACTTGGCTACAATTCTTCATTTGTCTCCTATTCCCTGTCTGTGGATGTGATGCCTGTGCAGTAACTGCCGACAGTACTTTAGCTTGTATGTATCAGTCATGATTTCATGATTAAACTGTATATCATTTATACCAATTCTTAATATTATTCAGGACGAGATCCTTGAAAACAGGTATTGTACTTGAATCAATGTTCTTACTTGATCCAATGCTCTATCAGTAGTAAACAAACTGAATTTAGCTGCATATTGGTTTGCCACTTAAATTCTGCATTTTAAACAAGGACGTAGATTGTTTTCTGTAAACGATAAATGTTATATCCTCCCCAGAATTATATATAGTCTTTTCATGCTTCACAGGGTATCATAGCTAATTCTATTGTCATAGAAAAAAAACTGTAGCAGAAGAGTTTTGCCAGGATGGAAGATTTACTTTGTCGTGTATTCACCCTAGATGCATTGTCTCTAGTCTTTTATGGTACGTCACTGTTTTGTTTATTCCACCCACCTTAATGCATCAGCTCATGTTTGTATTTCTGTCTGTTTATAGGGTTTAAAGGACAAGCAGAAAGGTGGTTTGTTTTCAGTTTAAGCATCAAATACCAAGAATGCCTTTTTTCTTTTGGCGTCCTACCTGGCTACAAAAAAAAAGAGGACATCAACTATTTTTCATTTTGTTTTGGGCTGATTGTGGTTTAAATGCAAAAAAGGATTTCTATATCAATTTCCATAGAATGCCTTGGGTTGGAAGAGACCTCTAAAGGTCATCTAGTCCAGACCCCCTGCAGTAAGCAGGGACATGCTCAACTAGATCAGGTTGCTCTGAGCTTCCTAAACCCTGACCTTGAATGTCTCCAGGGATGGGGCCTCCACCACCTCCATGGGCAATTTGTTCCAGTTCTCCACCACTGTCAGTAACTTCTTCCTAATGTTCCACCACTCTCATAGTAAATAACTTCTTCCTAATGTCCAATCTACCCTTCTCTATTTTAAAAACATTGCCCCTCATCCTATTGCTACGTGCTTTTGTATACAGTCCTTCTCCAGCTTTCTTGTAGACCCCCTTCAGGTACTGAAAGGCTGCTATAAGGTTTCCCCAGAGCCTTCTCCAGGCTGAACAAGGCCAACTCTCTCAGCCTGTCCTTGCAGGAAAGGTGCTTTAGACCTCTGGTCATTTTTGTGGCCATCCTTTGGACCTGCTCCGTCAGGTCCATGTCATTTTTGTGTTGAGTGGTCCAGGGCGGGACACAGTACTCCAGGTGGGGTCTTTTCAGAGCAAAGTAGAGTGGCAGAATCACTTCTCTTGAGCTGCTGGACATGCTTCTTTTGGTGGAGCCCAGAATGTGATTGGCTTACTGGGCTGCAAGTGAATTTTGATTATGAAAAAGTAAAATAAGTGAAATTCCCTATGTTTAGTCAGGTTTGACAAAGCAATGTCAAACCTGACTAAATCTTGAGCACACCCCAATCCTATCCTTTCGGATAATCATCTGTTTCAACTTGCCTGATAATGAATGATGCAGTCATTATTATTTCAATTCTGTTTTTTAGGGACACGTTAAGGCTCAGTGTATGGTGTAATTATAATGTGGAGTTATATTTTGGGGTTCTATGCCACCATATCTGCTGTATGCAAAATGTTAATCAGAAAAGTAATTTGTATCTAGGACTGATAATATCTGCTAATGTTCTGCAAATTGCATTTAATTATTCAACAGAAGTAATACATGCAGCTTTCTATATGAGGAAGATGTCCTCTTCAGTAGTGTTGTGCTCCCTGTACAAACTCCAATCACACTGCAGAACTAGAAACAGTGCCAATGAATCAAATAAACCACTGGCTTTTTATTTTCTTTCTAGTATCCTCCCCATTGCTAGTAGAGCTTTTGCGGTGGAAGCATACTGTTTGATTTTTCTGAAAATATGATGAGTAATTATGTTTTTTAAAACATAGCTATTTAGGAGAATAATCTAAGGGCATCAGATCCAAAGTCTGTTACAGTGGATAATTAGCAAGCCATCACAAGACAGCTCTGCTTGCATGAGTATTAAACATTTATGCCAATGATGAGATTGAGGTCTCTAGACGCCAATGTGAGAACAAGAGGCCACCAGCTTCTTCCATCAAGCAAAGGTCCATAATGTTACGGTACCCCTGAGAAAACAGAGTGGAAAGAAAAGATGAAGAGCAGCTCAGTTGTACAAAGAACTCCTGTTCCTTTTATAATTTTCCCTTGAAAAATAGCTGAACCTCCTTAAAAATAATGATTGGTGAAGATGTGAGAACAGCAGAGAGGGGAGAAGCTTATTTACAGAAATTAAATTAGGATGCGGGGAAGAGTGACTGTGGAGAGCAGAATGCACTGCTGCTGAACCGTGACAGGGAAGGCTATAAAATGTAAAATCAGGTGTGAGAAGAATAGAGGAATGGGATCAGTTCTGACTATGTGACTGAAACATTCAGACACACACACACACACACACACACCCCAATCCTTTAGTCTCTCTACAGCTATCAAGCCCTTCTTACCTCACGCTTCTGATGTGGCTTTGTCTGCTGCTGTGCTGCAGGGGATGCGGGCTTCTCTCAATTCCTGCTATAGTGCAGGAGAAGTAGGCTTATTATGGCTTTATGAAACTGGCACTTAGCACAGTTGTGGTTTTATAATTGTCTAAAATTTGAAGAATCAGAGACGATTTGTATAGAGAAGTGCCAAACCAGCAATAATAGCAATGATTATGACTTGAAAAATTCTTTCCATGTTGGATTTGGATTTTGCACTGTTGTATATTTGACTCACTTGTTTAGGTTTGTAAAATCTGGAGGACAAATACTGTTATCTATGTTTATGGATCTCTGTGTTGTAGAGCTTGAAAAAGTTTGGGTTTTTTTTGTTTGAGTATGTTTGGAATGCAAACTCAAAATAAAAATCATAGGACAGCTAAACCTGCAAGCAGAGTACCTTGGGTTAAAAGACAGGCTTTCTCTGACAGTGCTTCCAGGAGAATAGAGGACCTCGTCCTGTACGGCTGGTCATTTGGTGGCTGAATTAACACTGCCATATGGGAGGTCTGGGCTTCATTTGTAGCTAATGCAACTATCACCTGTTTGGCTTGTAAAATTTCTGGTGGCAGGTGGATCTTGCTGGAATTTTTTATGGAACATTGCTTTTCTACTTTATAATGAGAAAAAGACTTTTATCTTGCCCTGTCCCCAAAAGGTTTTCACTGGAAATAAACACAGCGGAGAGAGGAGTTCTGTTTGTCTTCTGATGGATTCAGCAGACAATCTTTGTAAGTTTCTGTCCTCAATAAGGCAAAAAAAAAAAAAGGAAAGCAAGGCATTTTTGGATTTTTAGGAGATGTAAGAGCAAGCTTTCTTTCCTTGAACTGGCTGTCATCAGGTGCACCACATAGATGAAGATGGCATTTCACTGGGCAAACTTATGCTTTTGGAGGAGTGATTAACTTTCATTTCCCACTGAACAAAAGTATAAGCTAATGAATAACAAGGGACATTAGTATAATTTTTAAGTTTACAGGTCCTTTCTGATGGCTGGTGTCACTGAGGCTGTCTAAGGTAACACAGAGAACAAAGATTTAGGAGAACAACCGACTCTGTCAGATGTGCTTCACAATTTAATAGAAATTCTTGGTTTCTTAATGTTATCGGTCAAAAAAATGAATTCTGAGCTGGCTTCATCTCTCCTAATTCTGGATGTTTACATGCAAGTTTGATATTTTGAGTCCCTTTGTCAATGGAGAGAGCTAGGGACTACTTCGGTGTGTTACGTCCATCTTGGGTATTTACCTTTGGATGAGATATTTGCCCTCTAAGTAGCTGTTTCCTTTTCATGTATTGTGCTCTAGCTCAGATGTGTTCAAGCGGAACGAAACACATCCTGAATCCTAATTCTTAGAAATACTGACAACTTAGAATTTTTTTCAATATGGAGCTTCTCTGATATGAAAAATACATATCTTGGCATCGAGCTAATATCCAAAATTAGATTTCCTATATGTTATGTTTGTGTATGACTCAGTTTTCCATCTGTGAAATATTCACATAGAGCTTCCTCAATTTAAAGACAGGCTGGAGATTTTTAGAAAATAGTAAGAGAAGCCCTTTAAGGTGATAAACTATTGTATGTAGAGATATAAAATACTGTTGAAACCATGCTTCAACAAAATGGAATATATAAAGAATTGGACTGCAACAAGCCTAAGAGGGGATTTTTTTTTGAAAAAAAACCGCGAACAAAACAAGAAAAAAAAACAACCACAAAACCAACCAACCCAAAACTCCCCCTCCCCCAAAATATAAGAAAATAAACAAAATTACCATTCTCTGAATATCACTCATTCTCTGTACTATATGTGACAGAAGTTCTATAGATGTTAGAATACAACAAACTTTACTATGGACCAGGACTTAGAAATGAGATTGCACAAGCAAACTAAATGTGGCGATTTTGTCATATTTTAGTCCTTGAATTTGCTGTCCTAATGCTGTTTTTAATGAAGGACTGTATTTATTTTGCAGCTGGTTTAAATAATTGGCAAATACTTGTGAACACAATTTCAAAATTTAATTACTCATTAGAATTATGCATAATTATGTATTTTAATTTTTTCATGAGCATATTAACAGTCTTCTGAATTCGAAGGAATAATGGTACTCATACAAATATTCATTTTCTTGGGCAAACAGCAGTATTCATCTGCCAAAAAAGAATGCTTGTTGTTTGCTATTCAATTAATTAATATTTGCTATACATTTGGCTCATTTTTTCCTATTAACAGTAGTATGTCCCCCTAGCATACAAAAATACCTGCTGTGGTAACAGTCTTATGTTTATAAACTTTAATTATGAATTACTTTCACACTCTAGTTATTACAGTTCCTAATCCTCTTAAAACTATGAGTTGGGGAAATTTTGCTATCCCTGTTTTATAGAGGGGTCTTGATGGTTACACAGTTAAAGCTGAGTGTGGTCACAAGAAGGAGGTCAGAGGACAGCAGAGTCAGCAGCTGAAACTTGATTTGCTGAGCCTCTGACCAGGACTTCATCAGCAAGCAGGTCTTCCATCAGTTTTGATGCGTCATGAAAATAATGTTCTTTGTAGCTTATAGGTATCCCCAAATATATGATCACAGCACATTGTTCATCAGTTCTTGAAGCTAGAACTTGCTTTTGGGTGTCTATCACCATGTTTAGTCATTTAGATCCTGGACAGATTTCTGTGCACTTCCTGTTCAGATGTAAATTGTGTACGATAAAGGCCTTTTCCCCTTCCCTAGGCTTTCCCTGTCAAGCCATCTCTTAGATAGCGATTAACCTCTTGTCAGAGTGGGAAGATTAGTGAAGTATGTGCCAAGTCAGTGCAAAGGCAGGTTTAAATAACCTCAAGCGAGGTAAGCAGAGGTAGTTGAGTTTAAGATGAAGCAGTGGATGCTGCAGTTGAAATGGATGAGGAGTGTTCCCTTAATCTGTTCTGCCAGCAGCACTATGGATATGGCAGACAACGGTTTGATAATTTCTTTCATCTAGTTTTGCACTGCATCAGTCTATCCTTCCTTTAGCTGTTTGGTGAATGCATACACATATGTGAACACTTGTACACACATCTGTTCCGGACTCAGTTTGCAATGATCTGAAACTCTGGTTTGTGCAATGAAAAAGATGGGTTTCCATTAACACTAAAATAAACATCAGAAATTTCTACTGACTTAGAGATAAAGTTTTCCTATGAAATAAACAGTTGGAGTATCATGAAGCATTTCTCAGATTTAAAGGGGATGTTTATAGTTTTCTGCCCAAGATGGAACTAATTCACCTGGGAACTAGGAGTAACTAATTAATATTTTTTTTCCTCAAAGGACTACAAGATAGAAAACAACCAAGGACCTGTCAGTCGCATCTGATATGTCGTATTCTAATCATAAGTTCACCGAATATTGAAAATGATACACTTTTTCTTCTGTTTTTACTGCTTTTCATAGAAAGTGAAGTCTTGCTTCCCTGATGGTTTGAAATCTTTCAATACCTGGCCTGAATTTATTCTCAGATGGTTCACACATATTCATTCCAATGCCAGTGTTGCAGTGGGTTGAAATTTTCCTCCTTCATGTTTAAGGAGAACAATAGAATATCTTCTGGCTCTTCATTTTTTTGGGGGGTAAATACTTCAAGCTCTCTTACTCTTCTTTTGAAAAATTTTCACTTCTTAGCTTGTGCAAGGCTAGTACAAAAAAGGACTTGCTTCATAGCTTAAGGCAAAATGAGTATGTCAATAATGCACATTTCTGCTTGCAGAAACTTCTGTAGATACTACATCAGGTTGAAGAGCGTGCTATGAGGTGAATGTGTTTGGGGTCAAAGAGAATATGGCAACTTAAGATGCAGTATTTCATAGACTTCATCTCTGCGTCTGGGAAAGATTACTGTGAGCAGCTTCTATAGAGTAACATTGATAGTAATCTCACTGAGTCAATACAAATTCACTAGTTTAAAGAAGCTGAAGATCAGTCTGATACATTTATTTTCCCATGTTTACCTGTACTTACCCTTGCACCTCTTGTATAATGTAAAAGCATCCTGAGTACTGCTCATTGTAACAGAAAATAGAAGAAAAGCTATGGGTAAAATACATTTTGAAATATTTTTAAGTGGATTTAGGAAAACTGTGTTGTTGAATACGCTCACAGTATATTTTTAAACCCAAAATCTGATTTCTTTGGTGAAAAACAACAAAAAATCTCCAAACCAAAATAAACAAAACTCCCCCCCCCCCCCCAAAGAAAAAGGGAAACGTTCTGTCACTTCCTGTATTTTATTAGCAGCATTTAAATATAAAAATCTAATATGCAGGAGTTTTTCATATTATGACTAGAACTTCACAGTGTACCTGTGTTACTTCTAGCTGAACTGCTTTCTTTCTCTTATCTAGTGCTACTGAATATTGGAATCCAAGTTCCACAGAAGTATTTCAGTGTCCAGGATGAAGTATCTTTGGGGATTTTTGACTACTGCTTCCCCCCCTCCCTCTGCCACCGTTAGTGTTTGTAGTTTTGTTTGTTTTGATTGTTTTCCGTGATTTTTTTTTTGTGTT
This sequence comes from Chloroceryle aenea, assembly GCA_013399075.1. NCBI lineage: Eukaryota > Metazoa > Chordata > Aves > Coraciiformes > Cerylidae > Chloroceryle > Chloroceryle aenea. The sequence continues at coordinate 262,876 of VWZY01011036.1, forward strand.
TTTTTTCTTCAAACTACACTCATTTAATTCTTGTGAATTGAAATGTTTCTTTTTAATTTTTTTGTCATGCAGAGCAGCTCCAAGTTTCCCAGAGGTTACCACGGTATAACGTGTTTGCTTAAACCAATTATTCAACATGTCTTTTATCTAACCTTTGATTCCTTTATGTATCTGCTATTATAGAAACCTGAGTATTTCTGAGAACTTAGATGTCTCCAGTCTCCCTAATGGGTCTTCTGCTTTTCCAGGCAACTTGTGTGCAGGCAGAGGTCATATAAGAGGACAGTCCAAATTGTGGATCCTTCCTTTTACACCGACAAGCTTATAGACTCAAATTTGGAGACTGTTTTAAATCATAGCCTTTTAAGTTTCTTTACCATTCTTAAGATGATTCATATCCGAGATTGTAATGTATAATACTTGAATGATTCATTTTAATTAAAAGTGATCATAAGAACTAATTAAAAGATGTGCAACTGGTTACTGGTAATGTCATCAGACTATTTGATGTTCAACCTTAGTTACGTTGACTTTAGAAATTTTATTACATAAAAAGAGGGGGTATAATTAATTCTGTGTTAGAATTTGGAAATCTACTATTTCTTAAAAAAAAATTAAGCAGTGTTTTCTACTTTTGGAATAGTATGAATTCTCTTATGTAAAGATCACTGCAGTAATAGAAAATGTTACCTAAAAATTCTTATTAGTTTCTTTTTCAAATGTGTTAAAGTGGGATTTACCTCCTTTCCCCTCTCCCATCTCATCATTATTCACAGGATATTTTGATAAGATACATAGAATCATTAGAAATAAATCAGCTTTTAGAAGATAAGCATTGAGAGCGATCCTCTTGCTCACTGAATCTAGGAAGTGAGTTTTTGCTGTTACAGCCAATCCGATTAAAAAGTGATTGAATTTAATCTCAGCAATATGTAGATTGTTGCCTTCATTATTATTACTCAGGAGATTGCTTTAGATTCTCACTATTCTTACAGTTTGAAACCCTGAAATTTTCAGTCTAAATGTATTATTAATTGCCAGTTCATGCTAACTTTCTTTGAAAAGATCTTTATTTGATCTCAAATTGTGACTTAATGACTAATTTTGAGAGCTATAATGGGAATCCATTATCAACTGCTCAGAGACATGCTCTTAATGCATTGCCTAATTTCCACTATGTGAAATATAGTATCACTGTTTCTATTCATTGTCTGGTTGAGATTGTTGAAAGGAAAAGAACCAAAAGAAATATTTAAGGAATGAGGTTTTAGATATTTTGGATTAAAACTTGACTGGTGATTTCAACAGGCTAGATGTATGCTAGGGACTGTAAGAGCTGAACTTAATAACTGAAGGTGACCTAAGAGGCACATTTATATATGGTGAAGATATCACGCTGAAGGGAATTGTGCAGAGAAGAATAAATGTTTTCTAGAAAACTGTCCATCCTGTGTCTTAATTTGGTTGAAAATTTTCCACTGAGTCTATTTTTCGGACAAAGTTTTTGACTATGTAATTTTATTCTGAGGTGTCCCGTGTTTCCTGGAACTCTTATATATTTATCTTTCCTTTGAAGTTAAATTCTGCTATTGCCAGATAGAAGTTGAATTGTATTCTACATCCACTTGAGAATCAATTTCTCAAACTAAAAGCCTTTCCAAATACGGGAAGGCTTTAAGGCAGTGTTGTATGTATCTGTGTTACACACCCAGGCTGAAAATTCTCACAGGACACTGACCAGGAAGGGTTCTGTCTATTGTTAATACAAGAGTATTATGTATCTATGTAAAGATGAATTTAAGAGCCTTTGACATCAATCATGGTGCTCACCTCGATTATTTTTTTTCAAAGACCAGATGTGCTCCCAGTAAAATATCTTAGTCTGTAGAATTGTCTTGTCATCCATATCTTTCATTTGTATTTTTTCCTGCTCTATATTGAATGATATAGGTTGGAAACATTTGCTAAGCAGTGAAGAACACTAACCCACACTTTCATGGTATCAGCAAATGCATTTTCAGACAGCATGGCAAGGTGCTGCTCTCCAAAAGATAAGCCCTGTACTTGGCCCAGAACATCATCTTCTAGATGGACTGACAGTGTCAAAATGCCATGCATATTTGGAGAGGCAAGAAACCGTAATTTAATATCAGTTGCATACTCCCTATCCAGAAAAAGGGATGGCAGAAGAGAAGTAGGTTTTTAGCTTTGGGCAACTCTGAGTAGAAGAGCTAAGAGATGAATAGATGTGGCACATCTTTTTATTAACAGAGGATTCCATAAACAACTTTAGCGATGCCAAAGAACATTGTGTTAAACTGTGGAGATCAAAAAACCCCAAACAGACAGACCCAAAAATGCTTGCTGCCTTTTATTGGGTAAAAGTTATAATGATCCCCAAATTGCAAAATCAATACATTTCTCTCACCCTGAAGAGGGTGGGGGATGTTTTGCTTCTATGCTGCTGCTGTACAGTAACAAGAATAGTGGATGATTTTATGTTTGCTTCAGCAGTAGTGAATAGATTTGAAGCAGCAACATTCTCTCTAGAAGTATTGTAACAAATGAAAAAGTCCAGAAGTCTTTATATTAAAAAGAAGGGTAAATTTTCATGTACCCAAAAGTCTTTAAGCTGTCTTTGTTACTTAAGTTTCTAATATTCACTGATTCTCTCTGTATCAGTAACTATTGCATTGCCACTGATTTAAAGTATTAAGTGTAAGCAATTGATCTCCAATAAGGTACAGTTTTATAATGAATGTTTTCATTGACTTGAAGACAGTTATAGGATAGGATTTTAATTTCTAATGTACATATAGTAATTATCCACGTTCTGCTGATGTTTATTTATTGTTTAATTAAAACATAACAGGGGGGAAAAAAAGCCCATTAGCATAAAACATTATGTCAAACCCAAAAAGTTGCAATAAAGTTTGAGTATGGAAATGCCTATTGCTGGCTTCTGTATATTTATTGCCAAGCTCTGGCAGCAAGCTTTGGAGAAAGGGAATATTATGTTATACTGAAGTAATCACATGCTCCTATAATATTAGAGAAGAACTTGAATTATTTATTCAGCAAGCCTAACCAGAACAAAGTACATTCTTGGACTAGTATGCTGTGACATTAGGTATCACACCCTCATTAAGGAGCAGTTTACTTTCCAACCTTGATTCAGTTTGAGTGGGGAAGAACTGATTAAAAAGGAAAGGTTCTGCCAGTTAGAAATGAAATTAAATTTTTCAGGAAAGGTATCTGTTCATACATATGCCTAAGAAATTAACCCATCTTTGTAGCGAAAACTGCAAATGCTTTTTATTCAAAGGTGCACTGCTAGTTTTGAAACTTAAATTAATTAATCTCAAAAATTTTTACTCTTGTCAGTTGTGGCAGGAAATGCTTGCCCTGATGCACCAGGGGAGGATAATCATCTATTTAAATTTAGGGGAACACCATGAATCTGAAATGTGGGAATTTGCATGGTTAACTTCAGAATATGAGGAAGAGTTAAACATGGAAATTCTCATGTACTGGGATGTGTCAGTGACAAGTCTTTTTTTTTTTTAATAAATAATTGTAGTTTCAATTAAAGGTGGATCAGTTAAATCCCAGTGTGTGACACCCCTTATGGCTTCTGCATATGGTCATTTTTTGGGGTGCCTTTTCATCATAACCAATCCATTCTCATTGTGTATTCTTAGAAGATCCAGAAATTTCTCAAAAGCAACATCTTTTTACTTAACAACTCTGGACCCAGCTGTGCTCCAGGTCAGTGATTTTTACATTCCCCTCGCATTATCCCTTTTCACAAAAGCATATGTATGGCAAGTGGATTTTTTTTGTCTGTAGTAATCCCTGGATGAAGATTCCTGGATAAGTTAGAACAGCTCAATCACATCTCTGAATTGTGCTTAACTGTGGTGGAACCGGGGGGATGCTCTGCAGCCAAGAATTATTGGAGAGCAGTGTGCTCTGATTAGACCGTGTTTGTCCCTTGGCAAAGCTTGTATGTTGGTGTTATGTATGTGTATGGCCTTTCTGTCAGCTGGTGCTGGGCTTTCCATGCCAGAAATATTTCTGTTAGGTATCCAGGTCTTCCTGCTGTCGGAGTGGCACAGAGGGAGTAGATTCTGACAGGGTAATTTTCTGTTAGCTTTAGATATCTGTTATAAAATTTTATGAGACTCTATTCTGGATGTTGCTGCTTTTTTTTTTAAAGACTCTTCTGTCTGTAAATGCAATGACATGTCCAGAACATAGGTCATATTTATGTCATCTGAGCAGAGTTCCCTAATTCAGGAGTGTGGGAGTTCCTCTTGGATCAGGTTGGCTGGAGACTGAGGCAAGGCAAGGCTGTCCTTTCCAGTAGCATGGGTGCTTAGGGTCTTTTGAAAGTTTTATGTAAAAAATCTCCAATTAGTGAAGGAAGCATGTTCTCTGGCAGTGCAGTTGACTTTTGCTGACCTTCTGTGTCAAATTATAGTTGGGGAAGTGTGACCTTTATTAAAATTTTAAAGGATGTGTCAAAGTATTGTAGCTGTTAAGTTACACTGAATTGGGTATAGTGGTGCAGATGCTTTGTAGGGTCTTTAAAATAGATCTCCTATAGCATAACCGTTCTCAGTCATGAGACACTGAACTCAATGAGCTTTTCTGATCCCTTGTACTTATCTACTATTACTTTTATATTGAGTAAAGAGATATACAGGCACATTTGACCATTCAAATACGGAATTACATTCTGGAGTTTTCCCCACTGACTGTATGGGGAGGGAGGAACTCAAAAGTGTGTGTTAAAGCCTAAAACCAGGTGGCCCTGGGTGCCCAAATTTTTATTTTGTTTGTTGTTTGTTTGTTTTTCCCTAAGTATTTGCCATTTGGTTCAAATAAAGCTAGTGACATCTTTGCTTTTTGGTTTCATATGTCTTAAATCTGAACAGCAATCTGAGGCCTTGCACACATAACATTAGCCTCTTAAAACTACCTCTTGCTGTTCCCCGAGACTGTGATGGTGGTTTGCGTTAGTTATCTGTTTATGAGGTAACTAAAATTGTTACTGAGAAGAATCATATCTCTCTCTGAAGTATCATAATATTTTTTCATAACCCCACTTTGTTCCTTTGGATAAAATGCATTTACGGTGGGATTTTGTCAGATTTCATTGAAAATCCTAGGGGATTCAAAGTAACTGCTGCACGCTACCAGTGTACTGTTCATAATGCAGCATCTTAAAGCAGGTACCACAAGTAAAAAAAGTGTATAGTGACCATTCTCTCAACTAAACCCACTTTTTTTTTCTAATTCAGAAAGCTGGATTGTCATGTTCTTACAGAATTAAGAAGTTGCTGTTTGGAAGAGAATTTACAGTAGAATGAAGGCATCTGTTCAATTTCCACTTTACTTCCCCACACTAGATGATGCTGAAAACAAAGATGTTATTTTCCCCCCCTTTTTATTGTCATTGGACAGGAAAAAAGCACATTACTTTTTTCATTTCATTTTTTTTTTCTCTGTAATCAAAAGAGAAACGATGTAGAAATTAAGAGCTTACACATTGCCATCCTGATTCACAAAACTTTACAAAGCTGCTATTTTGTTGAGTAGCTCTTTTAAAATGAGGAGTCATGAGACTTCCCCTCTCACACACACTGCTTAGGAAACAAGGTCTCCTGGTAATTAACTTCTAGTGAAAGTAATGATTGTCTTGCAGTGTTTTGAATTTCAGTGACACTTTTTTACAACTGTTCAAGCAACCAAATTATAGAATATTTCATATTAGTTTAGAATCATAAAACAATAGAAAGACTTGGATCATCTCATCTAATGCCTTACCACGGGCAGGGACATGTTTCACTTGATCAGGTTACTCAATTCCTGAACAACCTGACCTTGAACATATTCAATGATGGGACATTCCAAGCTTCTCTAGGCAACCACTTCCAATGTGTATGCCCTTATTATAAAAAAACTTCTTACTTGTGGATAGTTATAGACTGGACACTTTCAGTTAAAAACTATTTCCCTTTGTCCTCTCATTCCACAGGCCATGGTAAAAAATATCCTTGTGTCTTTCTAAATAAACCTTTATTGCATATTGAAAGTCTGCAATAATATCTCCATGCCTACTTCTCCAGGCTTAATAACCTTTCTTCATAGGAGAGGTGTT
>VWZY01011036.1:270995-315155 GCA_013399075.1 Chloroceryle aenea
TATGTGTTCCTTTGTGACTTGTGCTAGATTATATGGTCCTTCTGTGTCAGGGGGGTAGGACTTGAAGGTCTCCAAGCTCCCTTCCAACCCCTGTTGTCCTGTGATCTATACACTGAACTAAGAATATTTATAAGTGTATTCTGTGTAAATATATAGAGGCATACTATAGAATCATAGAATGTTAGGAGTTGGAAGGGACCTCTGGAGATCATTGAGTCCAACCTCCCTGCCAGTGCAGGAACACCTAGGGCACACCACTCAGGAACAGGCGGGTTTTGAAAGACTCCAGAGAAGGAGACTCCACAACTGCTTTGGATGGTCTGTTCCAGTGCTCTATAACTCTCGCAGTGAAGTTTTTCTTCATATTGAGGTGGAATTTCCTGTGTTTTGAGTTGCAAGTTTATATCCAGTTTATAGCTGTGACTAGACTACCTCATAGTGTTGTGTTATATGAAATTAAATTTGAAAAGGAATTTCCTTAAGAGTTTCCTTAGATCACCAAAAAGATGACTTTACATGACAAGGAAGAAACATTAAAAATATACCTACCTGTAACCTGATAATAGTTTGGGTAGATAGATCTGACGTAAAATTGAGTAGATAGTTGTCAAATTGAGATACCACAAAATTATTTCTAGACTCTATACTCCTGCATGGCATGTAGGACTGGATAGTCATTCTTTAGAGGAATTCTTTTATAAGTGCATAATATAAGCATCCTTTGTGAACAGTAAAGGCAAATACTGATCATAGGTCAAAGTCTTAGAAATCAGTGTCATAACCTTAAAAAGGATCTGCTTATGCAACAAGTGAACCTGGCCTTTATGCTCTATCTAATTAATTGAAAGCCTGCCATGTGCTTTCAGACCCTATGTTGGAGAGAGATGGCCATCAGGCATACAAATCAGCACTGCGGTGATCAGGGTTACAAGGCAGGTCACCCACTTGCACTGAGATGGGAAATTCATTTTCTCCCAGCCCTCTTGACAAGTACTGGAAATTCCCAAGTGGGTCTAGTCTGAGGCCAACTTACCTCATTAATGGGAGATCCCATGACTTTTTGTACCTTGTTATAGATGCCACGATGTCCTCAGCAGAGTACTACTTTTAGTAGCATTACTATTACCCATTTTTTGTTAGTATCTTTTTTCCCCTCCTCATCCCTATGGCAAAAACCCAATTTGACTATCAGGAAGATGGGAGCGGACTCAGTTCCATTAATGTATTAATGGAAAGAGAAAGCTGTGACCATTCCAAGATTTAAGCATTTTGAGATACAACAGTTGTATCCACTGTTTTGTACACACAAAATAGTCTCAATACCTGTTATAGTTTCTTAACCTTGCTGCAATATTTCTGATGCATGTTAAGCACAGGAGAAGAAGGAGAATATACAGGTCACTGCTGTGTGGCTTCTAAGGTTGTCACAAAAATACAAAGCTGTGAAATACAGATCCAAAATACTGTGTTTTCCTCAAGTAGGAAGGTCAGATTAATTTTAATCTCCATTTTTATTTTTTCTCTTGATGCCATTAATGTTTTAGAAATACTGCTCTTGCTGAAGCAGTTTATTATTTAAAAAATAAATTACTTCATGCACACAGTTATTTTGGTTAAATTTGGTTAAACCTTTCGCAATACATATACAACTGTATATATGTTAAGGAAATTAAATTGTTTTTAAAATACTTAGTTCTTTGGAGACATGATCTTCATTGACTGTGTAAGTGCAGGAAGTGTTGTAATTGTAGTTTACTTCTGTGTTATATTGTTGTATAATCGGAAATGGTTCCTCTTCCCCACCAAGAGCACCAGCTGGCAACTGTTTGAAAAGACAATACAACAAATTCACCTTCCTGTTGTGTCCCCTTCAAACACCACAGAGTTTAAATTCTTCTGTTCTGTTGTTTTTCTTCTTTCATGTACTGTTACTGTTCTGCTCTTGTTCTTGCTTTCAGTCTCTTTTTCTTCTGCTTCCCCGTTCTGTGGGTTTGCAATAGTGATGATGCTTACTCTGAGGACTTTTTTTTTTTCTTCATAGAATATTCTAAAACATACTAATTCAGCATGCTTGCCTAAGCCTATTATTTCTTTCTCTCAGCCAGATGGATCCAAAATCCATTGCAATCAATGAAAATAGCAGAGTATGATCCTGTAAAACTAAATCCAGCATTACTTGAAGCAGGGAAGGTAATTAGAAAGCATGGACATCCTATAAGGAGTGGTGATGACTTTCAAAATCAGTTCCCCTCTTTACTTGGTAATTAGTTGCAAAAGTAGTCCTGCTTTGTTTCTCTTCTCTGAAGGGTGACACTTTAGATTACTTAAATGGTAAAGAGAAGCCTAAGGGAGGTTTTTTAGGTATAAAATCAAGGTTTGAAGAGTAAAAGCCTTTGCTATCTGTTTTTAACTTAAAAGTTAACATGAATACCCTTGCCTACCTGAACATTTCTATCAAACAAAATGAGTCCTAGAATCATAGGTTGGAAAATATCTTTAAGATCATTGAGTCCAACCATTAATTCTACTCTACCAAGTCCACCACTAGGCCATATCCCAAAGCACCACATCCAGTTTTTAAACACATTCAGGGATGGTGACTCAACCACCTCCCTGGGCAGCCTGTTGCAATTCTTGACACCGTTTTCATTATTTTTTTTTCTAATGTCCAGTTTAAACATCCCCTGGTGCTGCCTCCAGGCACTGTAGAATGATAAGGTCTTCCCTCAGCCGCCTTTTCCTCAGACTGAACAGCCAGTTCTCTCAGCTGCTCTTCATAAGACTTGTTCTCTATGGCCTTCGCCAGCTTCATTGCCCTTCTCTGGATCTACTCCAGTACCTTGATGTCTGTCTTGTATTGAGATGCCCAAAACGGAACACTTTACTGGAGGTGTGGCCTCACGAATGCTGATTACAGAGGGACAATCCCCTCCCTGGTCCTGCTTGTCACACTATTTCTAATACAAACCATGATGCTGTCGGCCTTCTTGGCCACCTGGGCACACTGCTGGCTAATATTCCGATGCTTGTCAGCCAACACCCCTAGGTCCCTTGCTGCCAGGTAGGTTTCCAGTGACTCTTCTCAAGCCTGTAGCACTGCATGGAGTTGTGGCCCAAGTACAGGACCCAGAACTTTGACTTGTTGAAACTAATACAAAAACAAGCAAATAGAATGAGAAATTTTTTGACGCAGCCTTCCTGGGAGAATTTAGATTCTGTGTGATTTAAGAACTAAGAATAATGAGGAAGCTATTGGGCATCATTAGGTGTTACAGACATTGCTGTTTTATTCTCTAATAGAGAGCTCTATTTCATTCCTGATCCTGAATTTTTAAACAGAATGAATATGAAAAAATATTAGCTATGAAAATAACTGTCTTACAGAGGTACCTATGTATTATTCCTTGAAATCCTGGTTAATAAGGTAAAATTGTTTGAAATTAATATCAAAACTATTTGATTTTATGATCCAGATGTACTACTGCTAACTAAGGTTGAAATGTAAACAAAAAGGTTAGGAAAACCTAAAATATTACTTTATTTTTTCACCTGTTTATCTCTCTCTTCATCATCCTCTGTCTTCACCCTTACTGAAACAATAGTTTATAGAGAGATGTAAGCAGTGACTTATGCTGCCGGTGTTGAATCTGTCAGTGTTCATTTGCTTGCATACTTCGGTCCAGCCAGGCATTTTGCCTTCTCTCGTGCTTTTTGTGTGTGTTCTACATCATAAAATTTACCTAGTCTGGGAGAAAATGCAGAGGGAAGGGAAGGTAGATGTCTGATGGAAGCATTTTGGGGGAATCATCCTTCAAACAAGTAGATGAAGAAAAGCTAACAGCATATAATTATACCATTCATATGTTCCACTGATTTAGGAGTTTGAGAGCCATTTAGCTTGCTGACTCGGATTTACATTTGCTGTAACAGCAACAACATTGCGTTTTATTTTGACACTAGCAGATATTAGCCAAATGGGATAATATTACATATGTGTTTTCCCCCAGATCCGTCTCCTTTAGCTTGGACCATTAGCTGTTCAAGGTCATTGTTACTGTTATATCATCTTTTTGCTAGAGTTCGAGATTTTCTCAGAAGTGTAATTTCAATGCTGTCATCCCTATTTATTTACCATGTTTTTGTTAGATAGGACATGCACGGTGGATGGTGAGAAAGACTAAACATTCACTCCAGTAGTGTAAGTGAGAAAGAGACAAAACCCAAGAGCTACTGTCACCAGATATTAAAAATCCTGGGATGGAGAGCAAGGCATAGAGTTGTAAGTATTTAGCTGTATCCTGAATATTGTCTCTTTCTACTATGCATGTATGTGCAGTGTGATCACTGAGAGAAGTTCTCAGTACTGTCTTTCCTTTAACTGGGCTTCTGTCTTGTTAATATTGTCCTGAGATTCTTGTTTCTTATTTAGCTGTATGGATAAACATTTAATATTGGGATGAATTTGGAACAATAACTTCTGCCAAAAGCATGAGACGTCAGTATCTGCCAGGTGTCATTTTTTTAACGGCATCATCCCAAAGGCAGACTGTAGTCTTTTCCCAATGTATTCTTTCATGGTGAACAGTATATAAGGGAAAACAATTTCTGGATGCTTATAATTAGAGTGACTGATGTTTTCACTGAAGCTTGCAGACAGCACTGACACTTTAGTGTTCTTTTCTAAGGCAGTAGCTCATTGACAACTGACAGAGAAACAACTTCTGCAATGCTGAGGAGTAATATATTTCTCTACTTCTGATAATTTTTGGAGCCTTTCAGCTTGATCTCAAGGTCATAAAGTCCAGCTCTGTTGCAGCAAGCACAGAACTGACTTCCAGAGCTTACCTTGAGTTTTACGCAAGGCTCTACTGTCCTGTTTCAGCAAGGCTTTCCAAAATAAGTTGGAATGGCTGCTGCCATTGATTGACACCTTCAGGGCTGTGCCAGACCTGTCACACAGAAGGTGAGGTATGCTTCAGTCCCTCTCCTCTCCCCAAAAACAATCCCTCACTCCTGAAAGCTAGGACTGCTGCACACCTCATCCCCCCAGGTTACAGCTGCTTACTCAGTTGGGATCTGCTACCTTCCCAGTGGAGATACTGCTACAGTATCTCCACAAATTCAGTCTTGTGAAACTTAGTTTCTATATTTTCCTTTCTTCTACTGCACTATCACAAATTGGGATCCTAAAGCATTTAGTTTCACTGCTTTCCTTCCACACGTACCTACTCCTGGAAATCTGGGCTGCAACACTGTGTTCTCCGACGTAGCCTTCACCTTTGTTTGGCCACGGTTTTTTTCACAACACACAGGGCTTGTTCCTACACCAGAGCAGGAGCTCAGGGACTCGACCATAAAGTTCAGGGACCAACTGACTTATGGGGGAAATTGTGAAGTCTGCAGGCCTAGGCTCCCATAAAGGCAGAATGGGATCCTGCACCTGAACATTTTTACTATCGTTGTACTTAGCTGATGGTTTGGAATAAACTGTCTGAGCAAGCTCCTGTAGCTACAGCTTCTCTTTTTTTGATATACCTTGCCAACCTAGCTGGAGTGACTAGCAGTGATGTGATGCTTATGGCCAAAATTAAGCATGATTTGGGTCTAAATAATTGTTAAAGAAGGTTGAGGAAAATAATTTTTCCTGAATTTGTACAATAGTTCAAGCTGAAAAAAGTGTTGGGTTTTGTTTTTTTTTTTCTTTATGAAGTGGAACATCTTGTTTCATCTTTCTCAGATGAAATGTTTTGATGTTTAGTTTTGAAACAACAAAGACATGTATCTTCTGATTCATGTTTTTAATTGGCATTAATTATTTCTTACTGAAAGAACACAGAGATCTTGATTATTTTATTTCTCTGAAGAGAAGTCTTCATTGCTAAGTCTGTTAGGAATTTTCCTAAGTTGCACAGGTCTACTGTGATCTGTTATTCTGGTATAACATATACTTATTTATTTTGAAAAATATCTGTTATTACCTTAATACTCAGAGCCATACTTTGTCTCTATACTCACTCACTTTTTGGCTATTTAACTATGACAGTGAGTGTCAGTTGTAACGGATTTTACAGAGACTGAAAACCAGACCCACATTTTATTTTGCATAAGGCACTATAATGGAGGTGGAAGTCTAATTGTCAATATGTATTTGGAGACGTGAATGTTTTCCTCACTTAGAAGTATTTTAATACAAGAAAAATGAAACTTTGGCCCCAGAACAGTTAGCTGCACATAAAAGCAAGAAGAAATCAATTAGAAATAGTTTTTATATCCCACTATCAGTAGCTACTACTTCTATGCTTCTGTCACACACACACATCACTCTCTATCTCATGATGATCTCACATAGCTCTCAAGGAGGCCTTCTATAAGCTAATTTTCCTATCAATTCTGTCAGAAACAAATTAATCTCTTTTGATAACAAACAGAGTACTTAACTCTTTTTGGCCAAGAAAACAACATAGATTAGAGCAAGGGCTAATAATGTACTGGAAGTAACATTCAGATGCTGGGTAGCACTGCCTTTTATCTTGCTAGTGTGCTGAAGCACCTCTTGCTTTGAAGAGGTAATTTTGTATCCTCCATATATTCCATAGATAGAGAAGACAAGCCAAGAACCTGTTTATCTTGCCTGAAGTTTGGCTTCAGCAGAGTTGTTTATTTTAATATAAAATTGATCCTAAATGTGAGATAATTTCTTACGAAGAAAGAAATGGGGTGATTCTTCAGCTATTTAGAGAACTGGTACATGCCACCTTCTAAGCAACACTTATTCCCAGCCCACTCCCAGTAACTCTAACAACATACAGTAGCTAACAGTCTGTTTCCCCATAAATGCTGCATATGGTCATGTAGTGAAAGGTCTTGTTTAAAAGTATACACACAGGGGAATAGAATTAATGTTTCCGTGGGAACTGTAAATTTAATCATCTTGACTTTGCGATATTTAAGAAGCAACATTACCACCATTCCTTCACAGAGATATGTCATAAAGCCATAAATACCAGCTATATTGAGGATAGATTTAAATTAATTTCAATATAGCAACTTCATATTTTTCAAAATTATGCAAAAGCTAAAGTTATTCAGTACAAACTGAAAGATTAATTAATTTACTGCATTTTAAATTTTAGCTATAAAGGCTACTTTTAAAGTAATGCAGACTGAGTTTGGGATGCAATGTCAGAGAACAAGAACCATACCAATAGTGTTATGCGAATACAGGTGACTGAAGGTGTCGTTGTATTTTTCTACATGGACAGCTCTCTGGGCACTGACTCTGCTCCTGTCATTACCAGGAGAAGTCTCAGTGCCAGTGAAGGATGATAGAGGATGCAGCTAAGGGTGAAGTACAAATGATTTAGTTCTAAATTAGTATAGCTACTAAGGAGTGGAAAAGTCACAAGTATCCAATTGATACATTTAAGGCTCTTCCAGCTCTGGAGTCTTTTAAATCACAGTCTTACAGAAATGTTCTTATAAGCAGCAATGAGGAACCAGCTCCCAGTGATACTTCAATACAAATGGGCAAAAAATGTGTTGATCTCCTCAGGTCTTAAAATTTCCAATAGAAGTGTGTTTAAACTGTTATTATCAAAATGCAGACTACGTTAAGCATGGCATGGAGCAGTTGATCTCTTTATATAGACTTGATTATATTCTTGTTAGGCAGTTCTTCATGCTGAAGCTTTTTAATGCAGAAATGCCTACTACCATGTCAATGTTTAAACTGATATGCCTCTGAATCTTGCAATAGCAAAAAGCAACTTGGTACTGTGAGTAGGCTTTGGAGTTTTGTAAGAGTTATTGTGCATTTGCCACCTGTTGAGATATATTTATACAGAGAGAGCACTAAATTGTATTCTTATGCTTTATCCAGTTTATATAAAACCCAAGATTTTTCAAAATCATCTAGTCACTAGTGCAGTCATGTATTCAGGGAGGAAAAAAATGTGGCAGAGTGATATACCAAAATCCCAGAGGACACACAAATGCATAAAATTATTTTGTGATGGAAAGCGTATTATTCCCTGGGTGCAGAGAGACTTTATATGACTGGAATTGGTTTGTAGTTTTTTGTTTGTTTGTTTTTAGGAACAAGGAAAATGGTGAGGCCACATTAGGAAAATTGGAGATATATGAGCTGTAGGTTCTTGTGTGATCCATGCTATTTTCAAATGGCAAGACACACATGCTCTGATAATGTTGTTCTTTTAAAGTTAATTTCACCATTTCATAGGAAATTTGAACTAGTAGAGAAGATAACTCTCTTTTCCATTCAGTTACATTCCCCAGACATGTTGCTGGTCCTAGTTCCTGATGTAGAGTGTTTCTGCAAGTTTTCATGTTGTTGTGATGTGGAGACTGAGCATTGGAATCATCTACTGTGTTAATCAGGAAGGTGACAACTCTGAATGAGATGACCTCTCCCTCCCACCCAACATAGAAGGATATAAACAAAAAGTGTTTATTAAATATCTCATCCATCTTCAGTCTCTTTCCATCATTGTCCCTCTCCTGTTTATCAACACTTTCTTGGTCATGTTCAGTGTCTTCCCTGCTCTCAACTTCTTTGAACTCAAACAAATAATCTTTGGTTCCACTCATAAAATATTAAATATGAATCTTCATAATGAACTGCAATGCTTGGATTTATCTGGTACCATGTTGTCTAAATCCATTCTTGTGCCTGGCTCTGTTATTTCTTTTGTAGGAATTAAAGCCTGATCTGTAAAGCCAATTTGAATGCACAGACTTCACATGGTCTTGTTCATGAACGCATCAAGCCACCTGCAGTTGTGAATTCCCTAATTCCATAATGACCAGAGAAGAGTATTAACTTCTCTGATAATACTTTTTGCTAGTGCTAGGTGCCCTTTGAATATACCTAGGACAAGCATTCTTCCTTTTTGTTAATAGCACACCTGGTCACCTATTGCGAACAACATTCAGCCAATCCTTC
Organism: Chloroceryle aenea; assembly: GCA_013399075.1. Taxonomy (NCBI): domain Eukaryota; kingdom Metazoa; phylum Chordata; class Aves; order Coraciiformes; family Cerylidae; genus Chloroceryle; species Chloroceryle aenea. Next base: position 279,958 of record VWZY01011036.1, read on the forward strand.
ATTAAGTCTGTAGACATCCATCCTTGGTTTTGACACCTAACAATTATTCCAGTAGGCAGCTGTTCCTTCGGCATTGTTTTACGCTTCAGAATCACATATGGTGGCAATTTCATACCATCTGCTAACACTGCCAACATGACTGTAATGTGCTTTTTTTTCATTCCCCAAAGTTTTTTATGATGACAAATTTTGTGCCTGTTGCTTCAGTGGTGTAATTGGGTGGGGTGTCAAAACAAACTGGAGTCTCATTGGCGTTACCCATTTGGCTCAGCAATTAATTGCAATCTCTGTGTAATCCAATCATGTACTGCTGGAAAGCAGTGATTTTTCTAGTGAAGTTAGGAAGTAGGTGTGGGTATAAGAAATTTCCTAACTGAAGGCAAAATCCATTGTGCCACATCATTTGTACACATTGACTGTTACTAGCCTCAGATTTTCTCTATGGGAGTACTTTGTGCTGGTGCTATTGCTTGATCTTTCAGTTTAATGATTTCCTATACAATGGGGTTTCTGTATTTTCTTGGAGTATGCAGAAATTCCACAACTTGTTCTTCTACTTTGTGAGAATTCTGTTTTGGGTGCACTTACACATTTTATAAGTGTATATATTTATATGCACTTTAAATGTTCTTCCAGAACCACAATTCATTATTTTTTTTTCCACAAGGGGTACCACCAAGCTTAAATTATGCATTGTAAACCTCCTGGTGCATTCCCTGTTGAACTCCTTTTTCTCCTCTCCAGATGATGTACTATTTTACACACCATTTGCAAGATTCAGGGAGACTCATAAAACTGTGAAAGATCACTGTAGAGTTTTCTGAATTACAGTACACCACACAACTTCACAAGTCACTGAGAAAAAACAGCTAACATGCTACCACCATGTTTTATTTAAATGTAGAGCTGCTTCGGGCATATTTGTGCTCCTTCTTCTCTAGAAAGCCTCCCACAGTGCACACTCACTTAATTTTCATTAATCCCAAAGGAAGGAGAACCAATCTTTTAATTTAAACTTCTTGGGGGGGATGGGGGCTAGGGGGGTGTGTGTGTGCAGAAAATATAAATTGTCATCTTTTTTTGTTAAATGTGTTAACTTGAATTTAGCCTTTCTAGCATAGGTTTCCTTTATAATGAAATGTATTTTCCACTTTGTTTGTGTGGTAGATGACTAGAAAAAGTGGGAAAAGTTTTCCTTTCTATCTGCCTGACTCTCCCAGTGTAGGAGTGTAAATGACTATGTTCATGAAATGCCAAAGTCTTAGGCAGCTGGAGTTAGACAGAATGGGGAGGAACAGCTGAGAGCAAAAGAGCTGAAGGTGTGAACAGATTTTGTAAGATATATGGTGGTGTCACCCAACATTTCCTTGAGAGAGATAATTGAAAACTACAGTGTCTCCATTTAGACTGCTCTGCATCAAAGGATGGAGACAAGTGGGGAACTTATGTCATAAATCCCACCTCAATAGTTGAATTGGGATATGACACAGGAAGTCCAAAAGTATTGCTAGATCACTTTAAATGTAGGCATTTGCTGTCATACTTTTGGAATTAGAAGCCATTTCTTGACACAAGAGCAAGATATCGTCGTTAGTGTAATCATGCCCCCTCAGGACAGGAATGTCTCTGGGATCACACATATTTAAAATAAAAAACAAACAACTAATTTGTGAGATTTGTCTCTGTGAGATGTTGAATGGTTTATATCTCTACCAGTATGTTAAAAATCTGACTTGGGAAAGAAACATGCAGTCTGGCACACCAGCATTGATTCGTTGCTAGCTCTTGAATCTGTAACCTCCTTCAGACAGTGATGAGGAAGCACCAGTTGCTGTTCTGATTTGCATTGTAGTAGGTGGCAGAAGAATCCAGCCACCATGAGGAAGGTGGCATGCCAGACACCCATTTATCCAGCTAGATGGTAAGGCTGGACCCCAGGTCTGCAGCCATTTCTGTGCAGAGACCTCTTTGGCTCCTTGTAAGTGAAAAGCTACCAGAACTAGTTATTCTGTAGCTATTTCTGAAATGAGTCTGGGGGGGATTTATCATAAGATAGCTAACGAGCTCTTGGGGTTTGATGAAATTTTTTCCCCAGTTGATACAATGTCCATCTGCTACTTTTTGTTTGTACTTAAAGCCAACTGGACAGAGACTGAGCTTTTTAGAAAAAAACAATATAAATGTGGGAAGGGCAGTTGTTGGGCTGCCATCTTTCCCATCTCTTTTGCAAAAGCATGCATACTCACTTTTACATGTTGGATACTTGGAAGACATCTGGGTGGACAAAGTATCAGTATCAAACTAACCTCTTTCAGCTTCTCGCTTAATAAGGTCATCATCCCTTATATAAAACACCTTAAAAATAAATTTGAGAAATATCATTAAAAGCATTTAATTTAATTTTCATTATTACTCTAGATTCATACTCTGAGAGATTAATTTGCTCTAGACAAAGTAGTAAAGGCTTTAACTTTTTTTAAAGAAACAAGTTTAAAGAGAAAATTATAAAAAAGTAGTTTCTTTCCATTTCTAAAATACATGCAGGAATACCTATATCTTCATTTCTCCATATCCTTAGTTTTCTCTCTTCTTTCAGTTAGCAGAATTTTTTCTACATGGTACATGTAGATCTAAAAGTGTTTTGACCGGTGTGTCATCTCCTGAACTTCCTGGGCATGCACAAGTGAAGAAGTCCAAGGTACACATTTCACGGCAGAGGTAGGTCTCTTAATTCCCAGTAGCCTGGCAATCTGCATATGTGGTGCATCACTTGCTCAGAGTGGCAGGGTGGCAAATTACCAAAAGGAGGAATAATCTATTGCCCGTATCAGTAGGGCTGGCAAATCAGAGCACAGAGTCTGTTCAGAAGTTGGTTAGAGGGTAACAGATGATATATGACCTTTCTCTAGTTGTCTGGATGTGGCTTAGTAGAGATGAAGATGCAGAATGTATTAGGTTTCCTAGAGAAGCAAACTCCAAAGGTAAGAGCCCCATTCAGTCAAGCCATGTGCAATACGCTGTCCCATTAATTAATTTCTAAGGATCTTAAGGCTGGGAATAGCTCAGGCTGCCCTCTGATACCAACAGCTGAGCCTTAGTACTGGTGGAATAAAGCTTCTATGGAACTTTAGGAACCAGCATGGCTGGAGTTCTTTTAGAAGTCCATTATGTGACCTTTTATTCAGGGAAATTATCACAGCAATTCTTACAGACATCATTTGTCTTAACTGAAGACCACAGCAACCTAGTGATGCTCATTTTATGGTCAGGAAATGCAAGGTATACAGAGCTTAAGTGACTAATCTAAGCTTTTTTGTCAGCTAAGTATGAAACTCAGACCTTCCTGGTTGGCAAGTCCTCACCTTATAGTTGTCTGGTTTTCTATATATTCCTGCCCTCACAAGCAGGGTGAACCACTTGAGCTGATCTACATTAGCACAGATGGTTTGCTCACTCAGTATGTGAAATAGATGCTTCTTTCTTAACTTTCACCCCATTCATTGTACAATACCCACCCTACACCCAAAACCTAAACCAAACAAACAAGTAAATAGGCCATCTTGTTTATGCTTGTGTAAAGCGTAATTCATCTCTGGATGCATTTCTGCATGATATACTCTAGTTTTGTCCTGCTCTGGCAGGGGCGTTGGACTCAGTGATCTTTGGAGGTCCCTTCCAACCCCTAAAATTCTGTGATTCTGTGATTGTGATCTCGCCTACACTGTCGCTGATACATTTCTGCTCATCAGGATTGAGAAAAGATGAAAATCTTTAGTGGCTGATCTCAACCTTAAATCTCCAAGCTCAGAAAGAGTTGAAAATCTTCCATTTTATTTCTCCTTTTCTAAAAGTAACACAATTGTGAGAAGGAAATCTAAAAAAATGAGAAGTGGGAAGACAACAGAAACATTGTTTGAGGGAAAGTTTACAGAGTGATTTAGTACTGAAATGTTAGGGGCTCGCTACCTTCACTCAGACCTTTGGTTCTTTCATTTTTGTGAGTAATTACATGTAAATGCATGCCATAGCTTTGTGTCTGTAAATATATGCGACAGTGTTTATTGGTTTTAAGCCGGTTGGTTTGCCCACTGAGGCCTCCCAGTTCCTGTATTTATATACTTTGCACACTGTAAAGGGAGCTCCTTGGGAGACAGTGCTAACGTTTCTGTGGCGTAGAAAATGGAGTAGTGGTGGTAGGCCAGTGCTGATGTATTGTTAAAATTCCTAATTTCATTATGTGTGAGTCTACTAAGTCTTTTGAAATCTGAATTCAGAAAGAGGGAAAATGCTGCTGAATTATTTTCTTTCTCACTGGGAACAGTCTCACGCTTGCTGCCTGTGCTTTGTAAAGGCTGCATACATAGTTAAGCACCTTTTGCGTTTACAGATGCCTTTACATTTACAAATGCCTTTATCTTCAGAAGCATATTTGACACACTAGGCTAGCTTACAGTTTGAAAAGCCAGTGAATCATTCTGTGAATAGCTGAATACAGAACGTTTGAAACAATCAATGACAACTTGCTAGGGCTTGGGCAGAACACTCCCTATTGTAAAAATTGCTGTAGAGCAGGCTATGAAACTCCAGTGGTCATCTGATAGTAAATGAATGCAACCAATCTCCAAGGAGCCAAGCAGATATTAGCAACACCAGTTGCTTGTAGTCATAGTGTTTATCTCCCCACATTTGACTGAGCTGCTCATGTTCCTCGTAGGAATAAAAGGATTGCTACTTTTGTTAGTCTTTATCTCTTAAGTATTTCCACATCTAGTAATTTATTTTTTTTTTAATATTATGTCTATTTATATAAATGTGGGTTTTTTTCCTGAATTTGTGAAATCATAATGAAAACCTACAAATAAAGTCAGTTCCTGAATATTCACTGTATTGGTGTATTTGATGTTACTGTACTACAGTGTAGTACGGCATAGTGCTCAGGGATTCAAAACACGTGACTGTGGATGAAATTAGATGCCATTACTAAAGAACTCTTTTTCTATATTTTATTAATTTGCAGTTTGTGTGAGTATAATGTCTGAATACCTGGGAAATTATGACAATTTATGACAAAAGACAAACAATGTGGAAATGCTGATGATATACCTCTGTTAACTACATATTTTTAGACACCTTGATATGTTTTCTGGTTTCACCCCTACTACATTGTTTGATTTATATACATTTGGGGGCATTTTTTTTTTTCTGGGTATTGGTCCAAGTCATGGTAATAAAGGAGGAAGAATTAGATGGATAGAATTTTTTTCTGTTGTGGTGAATTTCCACCAGAGAATTTGGAAATTCTTTCATGGAACTTGTCTAAATCTGCAGTAAACAATGCACTTTTCTACCAGGTGGATTCTGAATTGATTCAAAGATACTCAGCTGCTGCATCATGTTTATTTTCACACATCAAAGGTAGGCATATTGCAAGCAATTAATCATGCACTTGTTATTGTTTTGGAGTAAATGCATTTTACACACATTTTGTTACTGAATTGAATTTAATTACAAATCATCCCTATGTATATCTGTCATTACCTTAGTGAATACAAAGAAAGGACGAGAGAAAAAAGGAGCAAGTGCTTGCCTCTGTGATTCTGGTTCCTTCTGAAACAAGGTTATAGGAGAGATTATTTAAAGTGAACTACGAAAAGTATTTTCAAACATATTTGACTACTAATATCAAAACACTTGTGTTTTACATGAAAACATATAGTCAGTCATTATAACCTAATCAGTCCCTAGTGAGAGCTCATATTCATAGGGTACAGTTTATCTGGAATAGACCAGCATGATGCTTTGTTATCTGTGGACCACCAGGTGAAAAATAAGGGGGACTTTACAATGATTCTTAAAAACCTGAATTTTACCCTTTATGTCTTTTCTACCTACTGGTGTAGACATTAGTTCTTGCTTCTATCACTTTTCATTCTCTTAATCATCTCTTAAGTTTGTTAATGGATATGGCAATAGGTTACATAATGCTCTTTGGGCTATGGATATGGTTTTCACTACAATGTATTCAACATGAAATGCTGTTCTGTGGGAACTTTTCGCTTGTCCACTGCCATTTTACTGTGAATAAGAGTTCACTTAGATTTCCTTTTTTTTTTAAAATGTGGCAGATAGGAATTTTTTACAAAAACCCACAGTCAGCAATATAATTTTTATCATTTAAGGCTAAAGCAAGTCTTCTATCTGAGGTCTAAACTTTTATCTTTATAGAATGGCCAACCATGAAGTTCCTGTGTCATCTTATCTTCATAAAAAGGGAAAATTTATAGACAAGGGAAATTTGGAAGCCTTGAAATTAATGTCTATGAAAAGTGTCAGCATATCTGTCTGTAATTAAGAAGTAATGCAGTGCCTTTTGGCAACATCAATGCACTTGTCAGAAATCTAAGAAAAACTTTGTGACAAAATCGTAATGCTCCCCTTCTCCCTTTTCCCCAGACAGCCCAGTTGATCATGCAGTGTGGAAAGCATTAATTATTTCTTGATAGATTTAAGTCTGGACTTTTATTTTTTCATTATTATTATAAAGCAGCTATTTTAGAAGGAATGGATAGGGGTGTCTCTAAGGAGGGTGTTGTTGCATGACATCAGCATTTGCATTTGTATCTCCCAGTACAGAATTCTACTCACTTAATGGATACGACCATTTAGTTTTATTATTGGTTTAGATTAGAAAACAGTGACAGATTACTGGAATTTGCTGCTCTTAGAATGGTATTCAACCTCATCTAATCAGTAATTCTTTGTCTCTAAGTTTTTCTGTAAAAAAACACCCTTTGTATATCTCTTGAGTTTCCTTTTTCTGTGCTGAGTACCACTATACATAAGGGAAACTTCTTTTTCCCTGTAAGATAATTTTACTTGTGAAGGGATTTTTTTTTTTTTCCCCTCTGTTTAGTATGCCTACAAAATGGTATATGTAGAAGAGAAGCAAACTGAAAGTAAACTTCCAAGCTCCATCTGTCTCATGGTCAAGACCTAATAGAAAGATATTAGCAATCAGGATATTTAATTGGATTCTTTCTGTAATACATTAATTCTTTTACTGTCTCCTAAACTGTATTGTCCATCTTTTGTGAATTATACCCAATCTTTGAACCTCCTAGTATGAGTCTTAACTTCTTTTTTCTTTCACATGGACTATGAACAATCACTTAAACTGGGGTGAACCATTATAATGAATGCAGAAATTGACCCTTGGAGTCTATTACTAATTTTCCCCTTATAAGCCAAGATGAAGGTGATGAACATTTAGAAAGCTTTGGAGCTTCTGTAGTTTCAGACACTTAAGACTCAAATCCCAAATTCCTTACAAAAATAAAATAGATAAGATCATGGTTCTGTGATTAAAATCACAAAGTCCAGCTTTTAAAAGTTCTTAGAGGAAAGGAGAAATTTTGCTCTTAGCCTCACTCTGTAATGTCAATGATTTCCTGCAGTTAAAATTCCATTAGAGTGAAAACTGCAGATTCTTTGCTGCAAAAGACCTTTGTTTATACCATTGAATACAATAGAGAAATCTTACATTAAAATTTTGCAACATATGAGGAGGAGGCTACAAATCCAATGTACCAACAATGTGCAAAGGGTCCAAGCTGTAATGCCTTATGTACCGTAAGTGGAATCTTGAACTTGAAATGCTGAGTAACTGGGTACTAATGCAGTGAATTTAAGTATTTGTAAAACACTGTATACATTAGTCTGGTTATAGTACTCAAGGAGTCCTTCACTCTTCATAACACTAGAATATATAATTGTAAACAGTCAAAAAAAAAAAATAAAAATCTGTGCTTTGACCGAGAGTGTTACTGGTCATTTGTATGTGATGCATCCCAGGTTTAAACAAACATGAATTGCTGGCCAAAGTATACAACATGAGCAACCCATTAAAAATTCCATATAATCATTTCAGTTTTGAAACAATAGTGAAGTGTTTGCAACACTCTAACAGTGAATGTTTACAAACAATCACGCTTTTTTATGAACAAGGAAAGTTCTTCTTTTCCATCCTGTGTGCCACCTGGCAAAGGTGAAGCTCTGTCAGATATGACCCATTCTCCTGGAGTAAGGATTTGATTGCACAAGATCCTGACCCTCCAAATTTGGGAGTCAGGCATCAAAACTGTAACACCTGTTTACTCAGTGTTCCTGTTATTGCAAGAAGGTGAAAACTGTTGCATTGCATGGAGGAAGAGACCAGCATGACAGAAAAGGAGGCCTAAGTGCTAGTTCTAAATAATTTTAGAAGTATACTAATCCACTTTTCTTTTTTTTCCCCTAGCAAAGCACCATATCTTGCCCAAATGTACTTGCAAGTACATCATCACTATTATCAGCTATATCTGACACTAACTAAATATTACTTAGCTCAAGTCCTTGCAAATCTAGGTGTCAGCCAGAAACTATGAAACTATTGCTGGGCATCATCACACTGTAAAAGTCAGACACAAAAAGATGCACTAAGTGGAAAATGATTTTTGTTTTCTGTGGTTTTCAAGCTACTAAAAACTTTCCAATATACCACCCCTCAGCTTTGTGTATAGCATGATGTGACTATACAGGATTATTTTTCTCTCAGCTGTGGCTTTATTGCAGGGAATATATTTCAAGATTAGCTGGATTTAAGAATGGCCACAGAGTCTGAGTTAGTTTAGGAGGGAAACTTCAGACTTCAGCCACAGGGTTTTATTTTAAGAAAAGAACAACAAAATTATAAATTGTGAAGTATTTTTGAAAAGAGACTGCTTACAGTAAACAAACTTGTTCTACAGCACAGCAGAGCCCAGTTGATAGAGTAAAACAGGGGTAATATAAATATTGAACAAGCAAACTGCTAGCAGCTGGGTAAAAATTGTTGATTCAGATCTTTTACCTAGAATAGAAAGTAAATTTACTTTATACTTTCAAGATTGATGCAGGACATGTCTGCATAAGAAATTTCACATGACAGCTGGGATCTCCAAAAGATGTCACAAAACCTTTCAAGGTGTTACCTGATTCCTGAACCCTGCAGTGATGTGAATATTAATCCCCTCCATAACAACTGCATAAATTTATTACACACAAGGGCTAAAGGAGTTCCAGCCTTATCTTCCTTATCCTTCTTTCACCTGCAAGGACTTTCCTCCACACCTCTAAAATAGATGGTTGAGTGCTCTATTGGTGAATGGTGTATGTGTGTGTGATTTTGGAAACATGACAGAACACTCTTTGCTTTTCTACCATAGTAATATGCACATGACAATATCTGATTAACTTCATTAGAATCTAAATATAAACCACCTTACTTTGCCAAGTCTCAATCAAATCACTGAGAATGCAGAATGCATGTTTTAGTGTAAATGTGCAGCTGCTGAACTGAACAAAGTTCATTCCACAACACTAATCTTTGTTTCTAACTGGAAACAAGTATCTGCTTAACCGGAGTAGAAGTGTGCCTATCATTTTTTCATTTGTATATATCTTAATCTTTATCAAAGACTTTATAGAATTTTTTTCTTTCTCCAAATACCAGATATGGATCATGAGAATGTCATTAAGTAATTGTTCAGTAATTTTAACTGCATTAATTCCTAATCTTTGGATTGTGAATTTACTACTCTGCAATAGATTTTACTCCCTACATTGAATTATTTGCATGTTGAGGATTATGGATATAAATGTATGGTACTGTAGGTATTTCGTATTCACTCTGTTACCATGTAACATCAATGAATGTTGCAAGTAAATCAAAATTCACTCCTTTGTAAAGACTGTATTTTATAAATTAAGAAAAAACTATATGTGTTAAAAAAACATAAATTAGGTAGTTATATGGATTTTGTTGTTTGCTATCCTGGAATATGAATTTGAAGCTACTTTGGCCTCTGTGCAATTTAAAGCAATTATTTTTCAAAATTCTTTTATTACTCAGGTTATTGAACTTTATGGAGGTCTCTTACTGAAGAGCTGGATCAGCACATCTGAGTATTTTGGCAGTGCCTGCTCATAAAGTAACACCTTTCTTAGCTTCTAAGATTTATCTTAATTTATACCAAACTGGTAATATGTTATTGTAATAGGTGACAAAAGAACGACAAGGTGAAATGAGGATAGTGGTACAGCAGAACTTGCATTCTTCACATATTCTCAGAATGAGCACTAGGGATCAGAATTTTTAGCCTACACCAACATGAAATACATAGACTATAGTCATGTTTCATCTAGTACATGAAATGCTCAGATGCACAGTATAAATGTACTGGATATAGAGTGAGCTAACCTGAACTCTCTCTGATATATCTGTAGTTAGATGATCTAAGTTGTCATTGCAAAATTAAAAATGACTCATAAAGAATGTAGCAGATATTTTTCTTTATTTACTTTTTTATACATACCTCAAAGGGAGTATCTTCTAATGGAAGAAGTTGTTTTGTGAACACTAGAATTCATGATGCTGTGTTTCTGAGGGCTTACATCTGATAGGCTTACTTTTTGTTTTGTTTTGTTTTGTTTTTTTTAACTCTTCTTTTTCCTCTACTGGCAATTACAGTTCCATGCTTTTCCACAATACCATGATCTTCTAAAGCCTTCAAAGTCCTGGATGGATAAAACCGTGTACTTTGTGACTGCTTTCAAGTTACTACTGAGCAAATTTGTAGAAGAGTATGTATGCTGTTTGTTTGACTAGCTGATGAATGAGAGCTCAAATTGTTGCTCATTCTGGGGGATATAGATTTGATCTCTTTTTTTCTACTCAGCAGCTGATTTTCTAGGGCTTAATGTTTCTGGTGCAACCGGACTTTTATAAAATACAGTTAGTATTAGATGATTTATTGAAAAGTTTTTAAAAGGTAGGAAGGCAGCATGCCTGAATGAGCTTCGATTCTCTTCAATTCTTAGGATAACTAAATGCAATTTGAAAGAAAGATACTTGTTTTAGGGTAAATTTTAGACTTGTTACTATTCCCTAGCAAATCAAGGAAAGATAGAACAATACAGTAAACCTTATTTGAGAAATGTATCTATCTAAATAACACTGAATCTGACTCCTGGATACATTTGCAAGCTACACAGTAATCTGAAAATTATACTTCAAGAACCAATTTAGCCTCCATCTTCTGGCTCCCAATTTCATAGCAATCTAATTTCAGATAGCTTTTCCTTATTGTTAAGGTCCTTCACACTTAATGATACTCCCTGCCTATCTGGCTTGTCCTGTCTCCCTTTCCTCCTCTATAGCTTACCCTCTGCCAGTGAAACACTATTTTCTATGTGTCTGTTCATCCCTATCACAGCTTTCTTCATACTGTTTCCATGAGGCTTGTAAGGAATTCAGATTTAACAGTAGCTAGAGGCAATGGGGCACATAATATTGTTATTTAGAGAGGAAAAAGGGAATAATTTACATAACACATACATGCATATGGAAACATGTACATGTGTACATACACCCACATATATTTGTTAGAGAGTGCTATTTAGGGTAAGAATAGCCTTCTGGGTGCAACACCAATCTAATAGATTGTAAATCAATGGTCTTGTAATAATATTCCATTGTATACTTGTCAGACAATCTCCATTTTCTAACTGCGATTAAAGTTCATCTTCATTCATCATATTTTAACAGTGTTCTCTATCAGTATATTTAATCATGACTACACAGAAAGACTACGAGGCAAAAAATCTTTAAGATCTATATGTCCTATATATTTTGTCTCTTTGCCAGATTTGTGTATTGTTCTGTCATCAAAGTCTGAAAAGTTTGGAGGATCTGCATTTTTCTCAGCTTCTTGGATCACTTCATTCCACAACTGCTCTATGTTTCTTGTAAAAGAGGTGATATTTTTCCTGGTCATAATTGTTTGTTTGTCTGTGCTGAAAATAACAGGAAAAAGTATATCAGGTTCCTTTTATCTACTTCAGATTTACGACAAAATATGGGTAGTCTTGTGCTTTTTTAACTTCATGCAAGTAGAAGCTCTCGTCAATTTTGTCTCATTAAGAAACGTGGGAATTTTGTTTATCATTACCTTTAGCAGGAGCAGTGATGGCATTTCTGAATCATTTTACTAATCTAACCTTGGAAAATGTGAATATTTAGGAATTTCTTCTAAGTTATTGATTGATGCTTTTGAGACTGGTTTATTATCCTGCACAGAGATGGCTAACATAAAAAGCCAATGCCAATACCACAGAAATAATTTTATTATTTTTCTTTTAGGAAGAAAAATGATTAAATAATCTTAAAAGATTAATCTTCCCATTTAAAAATTTTAAGTAAGTGCTTTGACTTTTAGAATTGAAACTCAACCCCTTTTTTGTTAGATTGCTTGGCATAAAGGGGGTATTTTAAGTCAATTCAAGTATTTCTTAAGTATTCTTATAGTTCAAATCCTACTTAATAATTTTCAAGTGCTGTGTCTGTATATTTAGACATATGGTCTTGTTTTAGTTCATCTTGGAACAGTACTCCTAGATGCTTTGAAATGGAAGTGTTCATAACTGTTCAGTGAGGGTTGTGTTTTTTCTTTTGTATTAGATTTGGGGATATCTGCAGTCAGCAAGTCAGAAAAAAAAAAAAGTAATTATTAAACTAGTGTGTAATGCAAGCTAAAGGCCAAGCGATTCTAAAGTAAATTTTCTGGTAAAGTGACAAAATTCTTTAGCATAAATTCTTTGTGTCATTCAACAGACTGGAAAATTCAGGTTTCTATTTTTTTATTTTCCAGGTGGAAAGACTATGTAAAACTTATTCAAAAGAAGAATGGGCCTAATTCTTTGTTTTGTACATGAACTCTTAAAACAGTATGTAAAATCTGTATGATAATCCAGGGGAATGACAATGTTCAGCATTAAAAGTCTTAATTTCCCATTTTCTTTTTAGCCTAGTCAGTATTTTGGTCATACACACTTTTAATATTTTTGTTGCCTAAATCATATATTAATGTTTTTGGTCTCCATAGCTAAAAGGCATGATTCTAGTAATGAGGGGAAATAATCAGAATGCTTGATAAGGTACCTAAGCTACCAAACAACAAACAGAATGTTTCATCAACTGTGTTTTAACAACTGGTATATGAAGGCGCCAGAGTTTTGTCATTTCCTCACCAAGAAATGCATCGCTCTTTATTACAATATGGTACAGTATCATAAAGGTCAAATCAGCCAAAATGTTGTGAAAACATAATATACAGCAGAAATAGAAAACAAACTAAGAGGTAGCCATCAAAAATATTATATTTTTAGAATTATTTCATATAGTTCTCCTGGTTTGATTTTTTTCTTAATTCCTTCTGTGACACCTTCATCAAACCTACTAAATCACATGGAAACAACCAGAATCAGCAGTTACCGCAAGGTAGGTGATACAATCTCGTAGGTAAATTAATTTTTTTGTTTCTTACCCTCCCAATATTTCATGCTGAAGAAGAAGCTTAAACTTGAAGTTTCTAAGAAAGTACTAGAGTTTAAAATAGCGCTTTTTTTTTGGTCCATTTCTTTCTTCTGTGAGATTTATAACCCAGAAGCTGTCTGATTGAAGGAAGAGGAGAAATCTGAAATGGTAGAGTTAACTTGTAAATTACTGACAGATGAGTTCCCAAGGTTGTATGGTTGGTTCATTATTTGTAATATATCTTTACTAGATGTAGAAATATATTTGTATAATACTTTGCTGTAATGGCTTTTTAATTAATTGCCAAATATATTTTTATCAATATTTCATGAAAATTACTGAATTTTTTTTTAAGAAAACAAATTGAAATAAAAGTTTCTTAGGAAGGAGAATATTTCTTAACCTGATACATTGAAGTGTGTCTTGAGTGCCATCTATTAAAGCTTTTATTTTCCATTTAGCTAGTACATTATGATACCCTTCTTAAACAGTAACAACATTTACATGTAGCCCACCTGTGCAGTAGCATTCACATATGTAGAAGCAACTGCATTAGAGTTTTTGCTCTTAGCATTGTGTGGTTACAGACTGGTTACCTGATGTGATTTTGGTTGACTTTCACAGTTTTGGTGCTGTGCCTCTAGATGCTCCACACTTGGGCAGGGACTTAGCCATTCTGAAGTAATAGCTGCTTTCTTGGGCAACTTCGAACCTGACACATGGTGGAATATTTCCTCCAGCAAACAAGGATAAGTGTGTTTCATCTAGGAAGGGCTCTGGAAGGTCTTCCTAGTCTCAAAAAAACCCAGACCATCTATGAGCCAGGTAAAGGACATGCAGATCTGCCTGCTTCATCCTGTGGCTGTCAGCCAGCCCTGGAGAGACTGGAGAGTAGATAGAAATACCTACATTTGTTTTGAAGTGCACCATTGACATGTGGGAAGCTTTGTAAGGGGAGAGAAGAGGTCTGCTTGGAAAGTAGCCTGATTCTGTTAATTGCTTGGTCATTATTCCATAAACAAGCTTACACATTATTTCCTCGTTTCAGATAAGGCACAGCTGGAAATCTGTCTGATGATATCAGCTCTTTTGAAGTGATTGGGCAATACCTGCATGATTAGAAAGAAAAATCTACAGAAAGAGATTTTTTTATTGAATACATTACATTCTTTGTGCAAACATGAAGTGCTGTTCCAGCCATTTCTTACACATTTAATCAAATATACCAGTATCATATATAGTGGTGTTACTTTCCTGAATACATTCAATCTACGAATAAAAAAAACCCATGGAGGCTACAGTCACAAGATTGCAATGCAGTCTGACAGTAGTGAATTGACTCAGTGTTACATGAGGAACATGAGAGACACTAAATCCATTCGGAAGACTTTCTGATAAAGTCTTATGTCTGACAAAGGACAGCAGTGAAGAACATGGGGAAAATGTAATGACATTTCTTGCACTACTGTCCCAACATCCCATGACCTTTGGTTAGGGATTTTCCTAGACAGAAATATTATTTTGCATGTTGTCATTTTCAAAGGACTAGGACTTTTCCTTTACATGTCTACCAGCTTTTATACACTGTGGCTCTTTATGGGGAGAGAACACGGTCATTATCCTCTCTGGATGTTACACTCATGACTCTATGTATCTCTGCCATGTCCCCTTCACCCTCCTTTGTCTTTTCCAGGCTGAAGAGTCCTTGTCTGTTTAGTCACTTCTTTTACTGAAAACATTTCTTCCCATGATAGTGCCATTATCCTCTAAAAATTGTAATTTTCACTGTACATTTTTTGACATGGGAACACTGTAGCTTACAGTATTTAACAAGAAGGTGCAGCACAGTTTTCTACATAGTCATAATCATAATTTCTGATTTATTTTCTGTTTCTTAATTATTCCCAAATTAGATTTGATTTATCTTGATTATTACACTGATAGTCCTCACTGGCCACAGCTTCTCACTGTATATGTAGAGTTGGAATTGTTTTTTTTCATATATTATTTACTTCACATTTATCTAGGATGAATTTCATCTGCCTGTCACTGAGTCTCCTGGAGTTCCTCTGTTCTTTGAAAGCATCCATCCTTTTTGCTACCATAAATAAGTTAGGATCATCAACACAGTATGATACTTCATTGTTCATCCACTTTTCCATATAATTTAAGAATATGTTGAGTCACCATCACAGTTGTTTGTGACTCCTTATTTGACATCTCTGGCTGTGTGAAAACTGGTCACTTTGCTTCATGTTTCTTTTTTTCTCCAAACATATGAAGACCCTTGCCATCATCCTATGCCTACGATTGTTAAGAGTGTTCATTCTGAGAACATATGATGTCTTATCTAATGATAATATGCAAATGATATGCAAATCTGATTTATCACCACTTCATGCCTTGAAAAGACCCCTGTAAATTGGTGTCCTGGTTTGAGTGAGAACAGAACTAATTCTGTTCAATGATTTTACTTTTCAGCTCAGTTCTTCTAGCTTACTGCACTTTCTGAAGTCAGCAGCCTGTTTTCACAGGCAGTGTCTGCTGCTGGCAGTGAGAACACCCCATGGTTAGAGTTACCACCAAGGACTGGTGTGCAGACCAAGGCCACTGCTGGATCTTGTGTACCACACTGAGGAGTGCAGAAAGTTAAGCACCTTACCTGCAGGGAGGAGCAGACAGGGCAGGTGACCTAAGCTGATCAACAAGGTATTCCATTCCATATACATCATATTTGATAAAAAGCTAAGGGATCTGGAGCGTCTCTCTCTTGGGTCTACTTATGCCAATATTCACTAATTCTCTCCTTTATCATGAACAACAGATCATCTGTTTCATCTTTGATTTCCCTTAGAACTTTATGGCAAGTATCATTTGTTACTGAAAAATTATTATTTTGTCAACTTATTTTATAACATCTTCTACCAATATTTCAGCTTGAGATGGAACACTGGTGTTTTCCTTGCAAAGAAAGATTTTTCAGAATAAGCGTTTATATGGATCTTTATGGTAAATGCACAGGTTTAAAAGAAATCTCTGTGGCTTTATCTACTCTGCATACTTCTGCTACACTTTAATGTTCTACTTTTTCTGTGGTCTTTTAAACATGCTTCGTACTTTTTATGTTTGAACATTTGAAAATATTTGAATATTTATTGTCTGGGTTTAGGTGTTTTGAAAGTTTTGTTCTTCAAACTCATGTTTGGCCTGGTAAAACCCGGTCAATATTATGATCCCTTCTGTCTTCCTCATTTGCACACATCTTCACTATTTGAAAAGTGACTTCTTTATTTTAATACCTTCTCTTACCTTTATATTTATCCACCTTTTTCTCAATGGTATTTTTTTTAATGTGATATACATATGAGCCTCTAATGTTGAGGTTTTATATAGTTTTGTGCCTAATTCAAGAATTTGCTCTTGAATTGCCTTCATGATGTTTAACAGCTTATTCTTTCTCATTCCTTATTTCACAAAACAGCAATAGCCTTTGTCAATCTCTTTGTTCCTGTATCAATGTCCATCCTAGGCAGCTTTTTGTGTACTTCATTTACTTTTATGCAGTGCAGTTCTTCAACTAGTCTGTGAGCCACACCTTTCTTCTAGTCAGGGCCTGGTTAGAAGTTTCTTTTATTTCCTGACCAGGGCCTCCATAAAACAGTCAATACACCTAAACATCTGAACTTGATCTTAATGCAATATTTGCTAAATCCATAGCGCAGCTGGACTTCCATATCTTTTGCCATTACCACTCTTACAGCTTCCCTGAGCCATTTCCAAAGACCTTCTAAAATGTTTAACAATTTACTTTCACCATGCTTATTGGGCAACAGTATACTTTAAATTCATTGTTAACTTGTAGGAAATGTAGACCTGAGGAACTGGCAGGCCCAGCTCAAAGGAAAAGATGAGATAATTTTCCAGTATATTCAGCGTGTTGGAAATTTACAGACCCTCTTTGAAATTGAGCATATGGTGGTTATCTACAGTTGACTAACACATAAATTGAGAGGACATGCTGATTACTGGGTTTAAAACTTTATTTGAAATTTGAAAAGACTCCTTGCATACAAATAAATAACCTCCCTTCTTTTCCAATAACGTTATCTCTGCAAATGCTGTATTGGATGTGTGAATCTAGTTTTCATGTTCAGACTTGACTTCAGATGAGTTTCTAAATTAAACTTCACAATGATTCTGTTTTAAAGGATTCCTTAATAAAGGTCGTTATCTTGCCAGTGAGTTAGCTAAAACAGAATACTCAAAACATCACGTGTTTTAAAAATGGAATTGGTCTAAGCAGTCATTAGCACTTGACCTACTGGTTTCCTCTTCTTTCTGCACACAGCTCTAAATCTATACTACATGAGAAGCAAGTTACACATTACAGTACTTTTAAATTGTTATTTTTATAATTTTATTTCCGGTATTTTTTTAATTGACTTTTTGCTCTTGATAGTGAGCTTTCTTAAAAAGCCATTATCTAGATAATCCGCAGTCATGAAAAGTTCTGTAGGCATGGAGGATGTTGATTACAGGTACACAACATAGTACATTGACTTTGGCCTCTTTGAATGAGCCTTTTGTAAAAGTCTTGCTTGTGCTAGTAACTGTCTAACAGCATCAAGTATCGTCACACACTGCTTGTGTTGAACGCAATAGGAAACACAGTACAGTAACTTCGGTTTCAACATGGTGTTTGTTTCATTTTCAGCTCAGCTGTCTCTGCTGGCTCAAGCTCAGTTCTTTGGGTGGGACTCAGATAATTATCTTCTGTGCCAAAGACCAGGTACTTAATTCAAAATGATGTCTGGAGCTGCAATCAGTGTTTGCAGGAAAACAGCAAACTAGGCTTTTTAACATGACACTAATCCTTCTCTAAACAATTACTGAGAGCTGACCTTCAACTTTTCCCTTTAACGTTTAGGTTTACAGTACATGTCTGGGTTTTCTAAAATGAGATTTGAATAGTCCTCTCTTTTGAAAAAATAATTGTTACAGAAAATGTGGCAGGATGACCAGCTCAGTTGGGTTTAATGGAAGTAGTAAATGACTCATTTTGCAATACAAATAAACATTGTTAAAAGCAATGCTATTTGATCTGCTGTTTGTGAAAGAAGCTGAAATGATAGCTTTGAAAACTGAAGACCTCGTTTGTCTGTGACAAAGCTATGGTAAAGATAGTTGTAATGCAAAAATTTGTGCTTCATCATACCAGTACTGCTCAAGTTCATTGAATGGGAAGTGAAAGAAAACAAGAGCTAAAAGGCAATTTTTTTTATTAGTATAATCCACCAGGGAATTATCCAGCATTGCAACTATCAAGTGCTTGTTCCTTTCTTATTTTAATCTCACGCAAGATGTGCTAGAACCTCTTCCATCCTTGACCTCAACGAAGAAGCCAGCTTGGCCTAGCCAGCTAAAGAGGATATGGGACTGGGCACCAGTATATGACTGCTGACAGGAGTGAATGGTTAGAGCCGCAAGTGCTGCTGTGACCAGTGCCAGCACCCAGCGTGTGCTGCTGACACCTCCCAGCCACGCTGGGATAAGGCAGCTGATTTTGGGGAGGAAGGCTACAAAGTGTGAGTGCAAGAGGTGAGTTCTGTGCCTTGCTTGCCCTCAGGACCACAGAATGGCCCCGACCCGTTATTATGGAAGAGATCTGCAAAATAGTGCTGATTATTGTTGCTATGATTTATACCTGCATCCACTAGAAGTCAAGCTGGGACAACTGAGTTTTCCTGGAGGCCATTTTAATAGTGTTCATATGGTTGTTAGTTTCAAACAGTAATATGTTTCAGTAGATGTAAACCAGTTAATTAAGTATGCGTAGTTCCAAAGCCCATGGATATTTCTGAGATATCCAGTTTCTCTTTAGGTTCTTTTTTTTTTTTTTACAGTTGACATCATTGTGTGATAATAATAATTACTAGATGCATCTCCAAAATTAGCTTAGTACAGTCATCAAGATAATGCATTTGGCTACACTTTCTTCATTACAATAGCAGAAATTGGTATGTAATTAGCCCTTTGTATAGCACAGTAGAAAGGAAGGAAATGATAACAAGAAATAGAAATATACGACTGAGTTTGATGATGAATGTCTTGGGAAAAACAGCTGAAGGACAAAAAAAAAGAAAAGAAATAATTCAGTGAAATAAGGCATGCCAGCACAAAAGAGTAAGCTCCTTTACCTGGTGTGTGACTGCAAGGATGTGAGGAAGCTTTGATTCAGTATCTCTGTAGACACAGTTCATACTGACTGAAATGCTGATCTTACCAGCTCAAGTTCAGTCACACCTTAGTATGGCTACGTATCCTCTGATGCAGAGGAGCATTTATCAGTATCCCCTTGTCCTCCCTGATCTTTTAAAAAGTGTGAGTTTCAGAAACATGCTACAATTAGAGTTGCTTAAATGTTACATGAATGCCTCAGCTTGGAGCATTTTGGTTTTAATTGTAAAATAATTAACTTAAAAGAATAAATGTTGTCATAGTAGAATAGTGGGCTTAGGCACAGTGATTAGGTCATGTACCCGTAGATATTCCCTAAAGATATAATTCAATTTTCATTTATTGCACATTCAATGTATTTCTCATTTTGTTCGTGTAATGATTGATTTCGTGCCAAAGAATAGAAATCATGCTAAACTGAACACAATTATTTTTCTTTGTCTGCAGTATTAAAATCTTTTGCAAAATAGAAAAAGATCCAGTTCCAGTGTTGTGCTATGTGTTGAACAAAGGAACAGCACATGCAAAACTTGAGAGCGCGCAATCTGTTTCTTTATAGTAGAAGGATCAATTGATTTATTTGAAAAAGGGATATGTTTACATCTTCCTCAAAGATAACAGATACCAGCCAGGAAGCTGTGATGAGATTTCCTTTGTATTTTCCTTTATTGGGAAAGTGCCATTGGCTTAGGTAAGGAAAAAAAAAAATCAGTCAGGCAGCAACTTCTTCATATATTAGTTAGGTAACTGTCCTACTTGGAGCTACAACACCAGTGGTTCAGTGGAAGAATTCTTGCCTGCCAAGTAGGAGGCCCAGGTTCTTTTTCTGGCCAGTGTATCATTTATGTTATTGCCATCAGGGGGTTGGATTTGATATTAGTTTTGTATATTTTTCATTTGCTTGTTTTTGTTTTATTAACTCTCATTTAGTTTTCCAATCCATAAGTCTCTCTCCTTTATTGCCTTTCTCTTCAAAGGAAAGGAGAAAGGAAAGGAGGAAGGAAAGGTAGCAAAATGGCAATGTGGTTTTTTAATATTTTGATGCAGTTACTGGAAAATGGAAAGGAAACATAGTCTGTTTGGCAACTGTTTTTTAGGGAAATGAAATGACAGTGTCACTATGAGAAAGTAGAACTGAACAATGTTTAGACCATGAGCTCCAGGCCTTGAGTTCAAGAAATGTTTGTTCTTCACTTCTACCTATCTGCACCTGTAACATCTGTCAGTGGCAACTGTTTGTGTATTTCAGACTACTCAAAACAGAACACAAACTTGGATTTCTTAAATACAGCTGTGAGAGCAGAGTGTGCTCTGTTTTAATGTAAACATTACAGGGGAAAAAAAATTCTGATGATTTTATACCATATATACTTCTCTGTATATGTAGATAAAATCTCTCTATATAGGTACTTTATAACATATATACTTGTCTATATGGAGAGACAAGTTAAAGACAAATGCGTTGTAAAAACATATTTGCCTTAATATGTTCTTTTAAGGTTTAATCACTGCAGTGTGCATTTATCTGTAATATGGATTATATTTTTGTGTCTTTATAGGTTTAAACAAAAGTGTTAGCTATACTACTTGCTTATTCATTGCATAAAAATAATTTCTATCCTTCTAAATGTAATTTTAATATGTAATTTATCATATATGTTGTTTATCATATTTAATGATGATTTTTCTGACTATCTTTGGACATAGATATGAGATTTTCATATTTTAGTGATATACTCAGATATGAATTTGGTAAAAATATAAATAAGCATAAATTCAAGATGATCTATCAAAATACGTGTTTTATCCTTGGCTACTTTTTTTGTTGAAAATATTTACCATGTTTTGTGAGACTTGCTCATTGTTGTTGAGGTGACTTTGGAAAGCTGGACTTTTCTGATAAAACTTGATAAATAATTTTATTAATGTAATGCACTCTGGGGTGATTAGTTGACAGTGCAGTTGATTGCTTGTTTGTGTTTATGTGAAGGAAGTTAGCATTGGTTTTGTTCTACTGTGACTCTTAATTCTTAAGCATAAACATAGGCATACCTGAATAGGAAAGTGCAGTTCCAGACTAGTGACATTTATTGATATAATAGGTATAAAATGTTACAAACTCCTGCATGCCAAGATATTAATATAAAATTTAAATTATGTCATTATGTGTGGTAAAAGTGCAATAGAAATACACTTCCCACTGCATGCTAGGATAGCTCTGAGTGTGTCTGGAAAGCAGGATACTCTGTAGCATCGTCAGAAGATGTTCATTCTACCTCTTGCTTCCAAATTTCTTTGAGCTTTAACACCTCTCTGTACTTATTTATAATGTATTTTCTAAGTAGTTACATTTAGCATCTAGATGCCGAGCTATCCATCATTTCTTAAAACCTTAGCCATCTTGTTATGTATTACAAATATTAAAATGTCTTGTTAATATTAATGAAGCAGTTGCTTATTTAGATTGTTAAAACTACAGATTAGGTGACAGTGGGAAACCCAGGAAGAAAAATCCATTAAAGATGTCTGTTTAAGGGAAAACTAATAAATTTTCATCTGCATGTAGCCATCATTACCTCTTCAGTGTAAAGTCTGGGCTTCTCATTTGTCACACTTTGTAACAAGGGTAGGAGAGGGCTAGAGTAGAATGAATCATTGCGAAATTATGTCAGCACTTCCCATTACAACAGTCACAGCTAATGCAGTATTTAGTTCCCTATGTGTGCTCCATATTCCACCACAGAACTCCCAGATCCTGCTGAAACATACAATCTCTATGTTGTAGAAAGATTCCCCAATTTCATGTTGTTCTGCATAATAAACTATAATTTTCCAAAATGACTTGTATGATGTTTCCAAAAACCTAAAAGTGTTTTTAAAATACCTTTTCAGAGGAATTTGCATTGCAAGAGTATTATTTATCACTTCTCATTTTTTATGAAAACCATCAGAATTTCAAGCTTCTACCACCATGGAAAAAAGTTGGTTTCAACTAAACGCAATCTATCAGTAGAAGGAAATTCCATTCCTAAGGCTTTTTTTTTTTTTTTAAGAAAATGCTGTCATTAATTGACTTTATCAGTTATTTTTATGTGTCGGTTTTAATAGAACATTATCTGGCCTTTAATGATGTTTTGATATAGGGCATTCTTTAATGCTAATACTATTAGTATATTCATGAATGTATGTAAACATTCTAGAGACAATATAAACTAAAACCCATAAAGTTTATCTCAGGTGAATACTAGGAAATATTTATGGAATCCATTGAAAAGATATACAAATGCATTGAATATATTTTTAAGGTTAAGAGTAATGTTTAAGAAAAATTACTGAAAATACATTAGAACCAGTATTTTCAAGTAAGTGCTGTTTCCAAAGATTCTGTGATATTAGATACATGCAGAAGACTGTAAGATGGTGATAGAATTATTCTGTTGGACATGATGATCTTATGCTGCTGTTGCTGCTAGTGAGGACTAAAGAGAAAGAGATGCTGAATCAATCCATGAGACTGCCTTGTGGTTCATAAAATCTGGATCTTTTACAGCTGTAGATTCTTCAGTGATTTTTTTTTCTTTCACTCATTTTCGAAGAGGATCATAACAGAGAAGGTACTAAGAAAGCTGGGGGTTTACAATTAGCCACACACGGGAGGTGAACATACAGATAGTTTAATACAAAATTCACAGAGTACTTTAAGAAAATCCTCTGAAAAATACCACAGCTAGTGTGACATATTTGTGCTATTTAAAAAGACTTGTTCAGATAAGTGCTCCCTTTGTAGCTTGGAGAATAATGAAAAAAAATCCATCCATACAATTTTTTGTGCGCAAAGAAGTCTGCGCAAAAGGAGATATTCCTGACCTTTTATTTGCTTATGGGCTACAGACCCTAGTCATCACCATATAAATTAAGTATGTGAAAAGTGATGTCCCACTCACACATGACCAAATTTTAGGACTTGTGAGTTATATGTCACTGTTTAGCACCATTGATTGATTGCTCTTTAATTTTGAGTCTATGTTAACAGAGATATGAGTTTGAAACTTTTCACGTAGGGCGTATAGCCAAGGTAAATATCTGTGGTGCATGAAAAGATGTGGCAGATTACCTGTGAGGGATCTTTTGCTGTGTAGTTTGTTTTATCTGGCTTCGTGGTCACTGAACGCTGGTCAGATGTTCTTCTAGAAAACAGGGACTTCAATCTGAGTATACTAAGAATTTATCATAACCATGAGTTTAGTGGTTTCTTTTTGTTTTGTTAATGCTCTTCTGTTAAAAAAAAACAACAACAACAACAAAAACAACCACCAAACCCAACAGCAAAACAAATATGAAAGGTCTTAATTGTAACTAATGAAGAATAATAATAATAAAAAAAGGTTTAAAAACCCCAAACCAAAACCAGAAAACAAAACCTACCCATCCCAGCACTTTTTTTTTTTGGCAGGGGGGAATCAATCTAGTTCTTTCAGTATTTTCTACTTCTTACTTACAATGTTCAATTTTTTTTTCTACTTGTTTGTTCGTTGTTTGGGTTTTTTTTTGTTTTGTTTTGTGTTTTATTTTTATTAGTTTGCTTGAAACAGCGGAAGATGACAATTAGCAGTGGCTGCCGCATATGGTTTTTGTGTATGAAAAATTCTGCCAGGTATAAAGGTCTATTCTCATCCGTGAGACTCTGCTTTAGTAGAAACCAAATTAGTATCACATCTTTGTGATTTTGTTGTAGATGTACCACAGACTCCTGCCTATGTGATACCTGTTTTAGCCTGTAATTTACTGGTAATGCATTGATAAATTCCAGTTTCTGATTAATGTTGCTGTCCTTCTCCTTGTCCCTGCAACACAACTAGTGTTGCTTTTTCTAGTTCTCATCAATAATCCTCACAAGGTTTATTTGGAAACCATGTTTACAATTTGTTATGACCCAGTATAAACTAAGCTGGTGTTCCTAGCTGACCAGCCTTAAGTCTCTGTGATGACTTTAACTGAAACAGGCCTTGGGATGAAGTACTGTCAACTTGACTATCTATAATGAGCACGGTATGAGGCTGAGGATTTGGGAATAACTTTGAAATGTGGTTTTATTTTCAATTAACCATTTATCTAAATAGGTTCTTGACTGTTAAACCATAAGTATTTCTAAAGTCCTAAGCAGGGCAGAACGTTAGTATGTGCTGTGATTATTTCACAGATCAGAACTTTGTTATTACTTACCTTTCTGTGAAGTATTTTGCATTTGCTTTGTTTCCTTTTAACATAACACTTCTGAGTCACAACAACTCTGCTCCTTATCATCTGTGTTCTTGTTTTGTTTAGGGAAAAGAGACGACTTAGATCTAACTACTGATATGAGATTAATACTGAGGCAGTTTTGCTTTTCTTACTTGTAGTTTGGTTGTGAGTTGTTTGCTTGCTTGTTTGTTTGTTTTTAATCCAAGATTAACCTGATTGTTAGAATTGTTCTGGGCTGACTATAGTTCCCTTTACTTAAAATAACTTAATTTGTGTGATAAACTATAGTTGCAGGGTATTCACTAATTAGTGATACCTGGTTTTGCTTCCTGGGTGGCTTAGTGTGGGCTTGCCAAACATTTCTCTCAATAACTCTTATACTATGGTGGCAAGGGCAGACTTACATGCTTGGAGCTGACTGTCAGCAGTAAGCAACTCTGACAGCTCTGGCAAAACTCCTTCTCTTTCATGGCAGCTGGGAATGTCATCTGTCATCTTCAAACATTTTGTTGCCACGGCTACTTAATATTTAGGGTGAATATTGGTCTATACTGACAAAGGCTGTGCCTAAAATATATACAAATATATAGACATATAAATAGACTTTGCTTCTTCATACTTGTGTTGTCTTGATTTACTTTCCCCCTAGTCCCCAAGGACGTAAATCAATATTGTATGACACCTAGACACAGATATATAACAGCTCAATTTTGTCTTTTTGCTTCTTTTTTCTTTCTATTGTACAATATTTGGAGAGAAGCTAGTAGCAGATGTCTCTCATTTAATCTTGGTTCATTCCTTCATTGATTTCCAAAAGTCTAAGGTAGAACTGTAGTATCTCAAGATACTGAACACTTAAAATTGTGTACTTGGATTTTTCTTTAGGTGTAATAAAAATTGATTCTTTACAGGCCTTGCTACTTTTTGAAGAGTGTAGCCTGCCATGTAAATTTGTTGCTGGGAACAGTGACTTCTAGTGGGTCTTTTTTCATCATGAGGACACATCAGTATTTTTGCATGTTCCCACATGCCACGTGTAGCTGGTCAGTGGATGACTTGGTTCATGCTAGGAGCAGCCATACAGAGGCTCTGCATTGAAAATATCTGAATGGGTTAGGCAGCAGATGTGACATTTTTCTGAAGGAAGCATTAAATCTTACAAGTATAGTGATAATAATAATTAGCTGTCTTACTGTGTTGCTGTGACATTTAATTCATTAGTAGGTCTTAGTCTCACATGAGTGTAACTCTTGATTTCGACTAGAAAATTTATGTTATCTCAAGTAAGAGGAGGATTCAATTGTGTAGCTACAAATAACTGGGCAGAAAGTATCTATTCCAGATAAAACCCCTATGAAAATTTCTCTTGTAACATCAGTAACAATAACAGAACAGAGTAGTTTCTCTGCTGGGAAGACATAGGTTGTCACTAAGACTTTGAACTCCGGATTAATGGCATTGCTTTGGAAAAAACGTAATAAAATAATCAGAACTCTTTTTCTCTCACATGGTTAGCCTGTTAGGAGGAAACCACCTGCCTACTTTTTTGTAGGTGTATACGGTTAGAAATTATTGTGAAATATGATCTGTGAAAAGGTTTATTACAGTGTGTTAAAAAGCCAGACTTCCTTCTCTTGATGAACTGTGGGACATCTGCTCTTTTAGTTCATATACATATTTTCCTAGAAGACAAAAAGCAATATGAAACTGAAATGAAGAATTTTCTTTGAAGCAGTAAATGTTTATTTTATACTTTATTTCTAGCTTTAAAATAAGCTTTCCAAAGATGCCTTTTGCTTGTACTTTGCAACACTGTGATAGCCTTGAACATGTTGTTCAACTGAATTTTATTGCCAGTCCACTGAGACATCAAGGATCAGTTACTGAATAAACAGTGTATTTGTAATTTTTCCTTGAAATGGCTCAACTTCAGTTCTGGAACTGTACTTTTAAAGGGAATCCTGAGCTCAGCCTATAGCAGAAGATTCATTCTTCTGAAAATAATTTGATTAAGTTATATTTGGCTCTATGGGCTGTATGCCATTCCAAGACCTTTCTTTTAATCCATCATATTTGACTCTATCACAGCAGCTCATCACTGCTCGCTGCAGCACCCCATGGTGTCACACCTGCTGTGTTGACTGGTATTTCTACCTTTCTCAGTAATTACATGTGAATGTAACAGTTGTATAAGTATCCTAATTTGTCGATGAGTGATCAGTGCAGTACCATGTTGGTGCATTATCTTTGTTCCAATTTTTAAATCCAAAGCCAGATGAACTTGCTTTGATGAAAGAGCACAACACTGCTGAAATGTAAGCAAAGTCACTCAATGTCTTTTATTTCATACAGCTTTCTGGTATCTTCTGGGTAATGATGACCAGGTTTACCTTTAAAATAATGTAAAAAAAAATATTTTCCATCTCTCTGAAATTTAATGAAGATATTATATGGTTTACCTATTTTAAGAGGATCTTAATAGTGCAACTGGTCAAAGTTCCACTGATAGTGAGGATGCTGTAAGGATTTACTTTCAGGATTAACCTCACATATTTGTACTACATGCAAAAGAGTAGTCTTCAACAGACCATAAATTTAGATAAGTAAATACTCTAATTTTATGTGTCCAAATTATTTCATAAACCTACATAGAGAGTTTACTGAAATCATATGCAAAATATGGCATTTTAAATTAGTGTTGTTTGCTTTATTTGTTGGGGTTTTTTTAACTTCTAATAAGAACTTTCTATAACTTATTATCCAACAGAATAATAATACAATACAATAAAGTATATGTTTTCTATTGGCATTTTATTGTCAGCATTTTAAACTGAGTGCTATTGGTCAGTATTAATGAAAAATTTAATTATCAAGTTTGAGGTCACGATTCAGAGTACATTGAAATAAGCAGATAATTCACTGAGTTGTTTTATTTATGTGGAAATACATTAAAACTCATTCTTAAGCTCCTTTGTTTTATATACATATTTTAAACATTTTCCTGAGTGGGTGCTGAACTGAGTGTTTGGACTTCAGTGCACTGCAAAGAACTAATAATTGTTTTCATACATGTTGAGAAATAAAATAATGTTTTTATGGTTTACTAATTTAAGTTGCTAGTGTCTGAGGTAAAGACTTTTAAAATGTGATTTATTTTAATAGCATCACTTAACATGATTTGATCTCTGTAGGAGGAAGGCAATTCATTACAGAGCTCGCTCTTTCTCAGCTGGCATCACCACTTTACATCACAGTACTGTTTATTTTTTTACTAGGTCATTGGTTTCCTCAGTAAGTCATACTTTCTGCTAAACAACTTGGCCTCCTATGGAGAAAGAATCTGTGACCTTCTAAGGCTTCCTAGCTCAGGAGATGTCAGGTCTGCGTTAAAGACTAGCTGTTTAATCAGTAGAAAATTTTCACTGGCAGTGTTGGGACCTGCAGATTATTTCATGGAAATTTCTAAACTCACCAGTGCACAGGAGACCACATAGCAAAATATCATTGAAAAAAATACATATTTTTAGATAGTATACTAGCAAATGAAACAGGTCCTTTCCGTAATGCCAGTACTGTTTCTAGATGCCTGAGGTTAACTGTATTTTTGCATTTGTGTGGAGTCATATTCTGTGGAACAGAAATGGAAGGAAAGATACTTTTTTTTGCTTTCTGTGAACTTCAGCATCTGTTCATGATACACTTTCCATATGAGCTTTCAATTTCTACTCAATAGGTTTTTTTAATGAAGAGAAAGACCGAAAAAATCTTTTTCCTCCCCACCTCCACAGTGTTAGTACTTTTTTTGTTAATATTTTTTTAAACCAGAAAACAGCTTGTAATTAATTTTGTTACATTCCTAAATTTTGTGTGCAGTTATTTCTTTTATATTTCTTACTTTTATATGACCCATTACAAAATACCTCTTAATTAGAGTGGGTGAAATGTAATTTCTTTGCTAATGTTGCATACAGATGTAAATTGCATGCTAGTTTAGATTTATGAAGTAGACACCTTTGAATTTACCAGATATTATTATATAACATTGTAATCTATCCTGTATTTTCATGTGTCTTCTTTATCAGCTGATGCCAATAGTTTAGAAGAAGAGTTTTTTTAACTTATCTACTGGAAACTGACTCTATGAAATTGTGAAATTAATCTGCTCTTCTAATCTCCTTTACATCTGCAGTTGCATTTTCATTTGGTGCATTATATTGCTTGCACATCTCTCTCAGATATTGATTTCACAGTGAAGAAGCAAACACTTCTTACAGACCTTTTTAAAGAACTTTCTGCCTCTGAACTCAGAAGTTGACCAAGACAAATAAAAAACCCTCTGAAACCAAACCCTCAAAACCACAACCCACAAATGATTTTCTTATTTTTGCTGCTTCATACTGTGATAGGGCATTGTCCTCATTAATTGAAGAAATGCAAAACCAGTAAAAATAGATCACTTATTCTGCAATGCTTGCATGTTTCTCAAAGTAGAATAAGACTGAATCTGAGGATTTTGAGGCACCTACAGTGGTATTTTTCCTTCATAGAATGAAGAGTGTCTCAATAGGGTTCTTAGGAAATTTATTTTCATGCATATCACTACTGCTTGTTTCCAGAAATATTTCAGAGCATGGCCAGAAAAAATATCATTGCAGGGCCTGAGAGTGCACCACCTCTATCATCAATATATCCAGCCAGGTACTTAGAGCATGTGTTCAACTGCACATCTTCTCTGAGAACTTAACCTGGCTGCAATATTCAGAGTAAGTCAACCGTGCATCTGCCAGACTGCAATTTAAGTTAAGAGCCTCTTCCATTCAGCAAGGTACACTGAAAGACCCCATTCTTTTATATGTTATTTTTTGGAGTTGAGACTTCAGTCAAAGATTCAGCCCATCTTGGTTTTTAGAGGGTTCAAATCCACCTCATCCTCCAGCAAAACATTAAGGGGGTGAAGAGTGAAATTAAATTTTTCCTAGGTTCAGATGAATGTGCCTATTACCTTTACATGCTGCCGCTGGGCACCACTGGACAATATCTGGATCCTGCTTTATTGCACTCTACCTTCAGGCATTTGTATATATTTTCACCCACTTTAGGCTGAACAGTTTCACTTTCTCAGCCTTTCCTCACAGGACAGACCTTCACTCATATTAGTGGCAGTTCACTGGATTCTCCATTACGTTCGCCTCTCTCTCGTACTGGGGAGCCCAGCATTACACCCACCACTCCAGGTATGGATTCTACAGTGATGAGGGGAAGGATCACCTCTCTCCACCTGCTGCAACACTTCTAATGCAGCCAAGGATACCATTAACCTTCACTGATGCACATTACTGGCTCACATTCAACTTGTCCACCAGGACATTTTATGCCAAGCTGCTTTCCACCTTGTCAGTCCCCAGCATACACTGGTGTATGAAGTGATTTTTCCTCAGGTGCAGGACTTTATACTTCTGCTTGTTGCAGTTCATGAGGTTCCTGTCAGCCCGTTTCTCCAACCTGTAATTATCAGAATAGGGTTCTGGATTTGATCTGCCATTTGATTTTTCCTTTCCCACCTTTATCTGAATGTGGTAGCCTAATGTGGTGGTTTGACCTTGGCTGGACACCAGGTGCTCATCAAGCTGCTGGACCAGGGGGAAGAGGATAAGGTGAAACTCTTAGGCTAAGACAAAAACAGTTCAATGAAAAAGCAAAGCAAGGCTGCTTGCAGAAGCAAAAGAAAACAAAGATTTATTCTCTACTTCCCATCATCAGACAATGTCTGGCCCTTTTCGGGAAGCAGAGCTCCAAATGCATAGCAGTTGCTCCAGAGGACAAGCTAATGCACCCCTCCCTTCTCCTTTTCCTAGCTTTTATAGTTCAGCTGACATCATATGGTATGGAACATCCCTCTGATCAGTTTGGGTCAGCTGTCCCAGTTGTGTCCCCTCCCAAGATCTTGTCCACCCCATCCCACTGCAGGGGGAATGTTGAAAAAAACCCCACCTTGTTGCTCTGCAAGCCCTTCCCAGCAGTAGCCACAACATGGGTCTGTTATCAGCACTTTTCCAGCTCTCAGTGCAAAGCACAGCACTGGAATGGCTACTATGGGGAAAATTAACTCCAGCTCAGTCAGACACAATACACCTAATTAAGCCTAATCACAAAATTATTTTGGGAAAAATGTTCTCAATGCATCTGTAATTTTGCAGAAAATAATTAAATGAAAACAGGCCAGAAAGGGAGAAAGGCTATTACTGACTTTGTAACCTTAGGTTGTTTGTCTGGGTCACATGCTCTAAAACCAGCTTACCAGAGCACAGGCTCTTCCAGCAGCAACAATCTTCAGGATTTCACACAAAAGATTCAGGCACTAAAAATTTGACATTTCAGTTCTGATTGTTACAATACAAAAATTCATTTACAGAAATTTTCACACACCATCTATTAGAGTTACAGATCGATCTTTTTAAAAAGCAAACCTAAGCATAACAAATGCTCTGTCTAAAACAATGTGTCTCATATCAATTTCATTTCTTGATCCAGGAAACTTCTAAGGGTAAGGGACCTTCTTTTATCTTTGGTCCCAAGTGGCAAGTGCACTGTGCAGGTTATTTTGCAGCTGTATCAATTTTATAACTAAACATTGATCCATAAAGGACACTTGAAAATTACTACATGTTTTGATTCCTTTTGTGGCTTCTCTCTCCCTTTTGTGACATTTCCTAAGAAGTAGTGTAATGGTGCATTTTGGTAGCATAGAAGGACAGCATTAACTGAGTCTGTTACAAGATTATGTTGACATTTTTGCATATTTCTACTTGATTTCCAACTGTGGCTTCTCTGAGATGCATAAAAAGATGGTTGTTTCCAATGCTTTATGCTATGTTTGCAATTTACAACAATAATGTATGCCAAGATAATCCTAAAAAATAAAGTGTAAAACTGAGAATACAGTCATAAGCTTAATAAGAAATTAAAACAATTTCAAGTTACTTGTAGAGAATTAACTGACATTTAAGAAATTAGGTAGAAAATGAGAGTCTTATTTAATATTTAAAAGTTAGTTGAATAAACATTGAATGTAAAGCAATTATAAACAATTGTGATTTAATCTCTGGAAATTGCTGCTCAGGCACTTAGAGAAAATACTGAACATGTTGCTAGACTGCCTGTTAAACAAGTGCAGTAAGTTCAGTAGCTATTTAAGTTATTTATGTTCTGTGTACTCTACCCTACAGGAGTCTAGCACTATATATAGACACACACTTCTATGAAACTGATAGCTATGTGATAAGCACCATAACTAGCCATTAAGGCTGCAATATGCTTGGGTTGCCCCATGCATGTTCTTCTCTTTCCTTCCCAGAAAGTTTTTCTCTAGACAAAAAAAGCTTACCTTCACCCCCCTGTTGCAACTCTCTGATACTTGGCAGTCTGGTTGTGAAACTGGCTCTGAATAAGCTGCTCAGCATCCCACAATCAGGAACAAAAGCAGGGGGTTTGAAACCAGGATTCACATGTGTCTGTATCCACAAATAGCCTGCACAGCATCTGTGCAGTACTTCTGGCATGTCCTGGAAGCATCTTTCTTGCTTTTTTTCAGAACTTGTCCAGGAACTTGGTCATACGTAGTTCTAGTGGGTAATTTTGCCAACCACTATCCAGAAGAATTTTTTGGTGGATATATTTGGTAGAAATAGAAGTATCCTGTTAGGTCTTAACATTTGCTCTATGTATGTTGTGGTTTAACCTCTGCTGGCAGCTAGATGCTACACAACCACTCGCCCACGAATTCCCCCGTCCCTTCCCATTCCCTCTGGTGGGATGGGAAGGAGAATTGGGAGGAATAAAAAAAAACCTGAGAACCCACAGGTTGAGATAAGTACAGTTTAGTAAAACAACACAAAGAGAGAAGACAACAATGTGATGACAATAAGGCTAATGAAATAATCTACAAAGTGGCCTATAGAAACCATGAGGCTTTACATGCACCCAAGATGCCACTTTCTCTGCTCTGGCCACAAGCTCAAGCCACCCACTGGAACAAGATGAAAACAGGTGCCCCTGCCCTGGGGCAGCCCTCCCCTTATATAAAGCATGGCTCAGTATGGTATCGAATGTCCCATTGGCTGGTTGGGTTGTTTGTCTGGACTGTGGCCCCTTCCAGATACAGACCCTCCCAGATGCTTGGGCCCACTGCTGCTTGTCATAATTAACCTGAACTGAACCCAGGACAACCTATCAATTCATAACTTAGAAAAGTTCTTTGGTAAGTCAAATCTCAGGGTATATGTCTCTAAATAAATGAGATTTCCTTATTTTTCTTAAGTAATTTGGTTAAAGAGTGATTTCTTGCTCTTGATCAAAAATGAGGTCTTGTGCTAAAATTCTATCTGGAAGAGTTGCAATGTTTGGTTAGGTACAGATATTCTTTATGTAAAAAGACCACGGATATAAAGTGTCATGTGTTTCTGTTACACTGAAAACAAGACTTTTTGGAAAGGAGTCTGCAAATAGTACAGCCTGTTAAAGCTCTTTGCTTTGACTGCAAGCTTGCTCAAATAGAGAATCGGGTAGCATGATATGAAAAAGCTACACTGGTTATTTTCTAGGGTTTTGTATTTGTTTATCATTTTGTTTTGGGGTTGCTTTTTTTTGTTTGTGGGTTTTTTTGG
Source organism: Chloroceryle aenea (assembly GCA_013399075.1). Lineage (NCBI taxonomy): Eukaryota > Metazoa > Chordata > Aves > Coraciiformes > Cerylidae > Chloroceryle > Chloroceryle aenea. The sequence continues at coordinate 313,489 of VWZY01011036.1, forward strand.
GATTTTTTTTATTGTTATTACAGATTATATGAGAATGGAAATTGTATCAATGACTGTTTGGTAAGACACTTATTCTCAAAGGCTTGAGTATGTCTTCTCTTATTTCCTTTATTACAGATTTGACAGTCTGAGATAGGAATAATAGATTCTGTCCTATCATCACTATTTCAAGGCTTAGAAGACCATCTTGTAAACCTAACTTATGTATGTAATTTTAGGACGATTATCGTTACATTTGACTCATATGACATTTTAAGTTATTTCAGAATGCTCAAAAATCAAATGATATGTACCAAATGGTGTAAGATACAGTCTCCTTGTTGCACATCATAATAACTGAAAAGAGATTGTACATTATAGGTAAGCAATATTTACTTGTTAGAATAAATTATTTTGAAAAATATTTAAAAATATGGACAGTGTAATAAATAAAACCATTCATAATTCTGTTTCATCACCTAGTTTTGCATTTGTTTGGTGGGGTGTGTTTTGGTTTGTTTTTTTTTCATTTACTGTTGTATTGTGTACCTTTGCATTATTTCAAAAGGTGTCTGACTTTACTCAAAATCTTGAGGTTTTGGCTGAAAATCATTTTCCCCACAATGACAGACATAGACAGGAAAGTACATAATTTGTAAGGTGTTTCATGTCTAGTACTAGTGAGAACTTTATGGAGAAAGGTTTGAATGTCTTAGGGATTTTTCTTCTATCTTACACATGTTTATATTTCATGTTAATAGTTGACACAACCTAAACGGTGTAGTCTAGTTGTTGGAGCACAAATGAGAGCCACTGTTAACTGAATTTTTACCCTGTTTTGCCCACTCCTCACTGCATGTCCTTAAGCAAAGCACCTCTTATCTCTGTTTTACAGACAAGAAAGGTTTTTGCCTATCTACCCAACAGGGATGTTAAAAGGATTAATTTGTTAAAAGCATGAAGATTTAAGCAAAAGCAAAGCATTGTTATTAATGTGTTTGACTTCAGTTGGAGCACAGGATCCTAAACAGAACAAAGCTTTGAAAACTCAACACATTACAATGTAGCATATGCAGACATAATCACAAAAACTCTTGCAGTCACATTTGGGAGTTTTAAGACTTTGTCCTGGTTTGAGTGAGAACAGAACTAATTCTATTCAGTGATTTTACTTTTCGGCTCGGTTCTTCTAACCAGCTGCACTGTCTGAAGTTAGCAGCCTCTTTTCACAGGCAGTGTCTGCTTCTGGCAGTGAGAACACCCCATGGTTAGAGTTACTACCAAGGAGTGGTGTGCAGACCAAGGCCACTGCTGGATCTTGTGCACCACACTGGGGTGTGCAGGAAAGTGAAAGGCTGTACCTGCAGGGAGGAGTGGACAGGGCAGGTGACTCCCAACTGACCAGTGAAGTATTCCACCCCATAGATGTCATATTTGGTATAAAGCTGAGGGATCTGGAGGGTCTACAGCTTGCTTGCTCACTTGTTCCTCTCTCCTTGTGGGCTTCTGGGCTCTTCTCCCCTCTTGGACCACTTTGCCAGCTTTGCTCGGCTTGGCTTAGGTCCTCTTTTGGTTCCTTCCTCAGATCATCCAAGGACGACTCTGTCTGTTCTGCCTTTGATCCCAATCAGTGTGTTCCTGAATCCAGTACCAGAATCCAGCTCCCATCTGCTTCTGGGCCCAGTCTG